>JANQAP020000106.1:1231074-1243760 GCA_026874005.2 Erythroxylum coriaceum
GATTATTTGAATGTTGATGATGTTATGGAGACCATGTTAGGCTGATTTTATTTTAGGGATTGTTTTTGGAACTATTATGTTAAACTCCTATTTTTTTGAATTGAAAGCAATTGTCTTTATTGATTATTGTTTTTAATTGTCATCTTGCAACAAATCGAGAGAGTGAGTGAGATGAAATTCATGTAGGATTGTACAACAAGAGTTGGTGACCTATGGACTAGCAATTATCACATTAATTGAATAGTTAGAAGAGAGGTCTTGACTAGTCAATTGATTACCCACAAGATAGTTTGATAACTAATTGAATCGGTAGAGTCATTGGGTAGGTTGAGAGATCATTCAATTGATTCCCATTAATTCGATTAGAGATAAATAGTTACACTTTGAGAGAGGGTAATTAGTACATTTAGAAATCTAGGGTGAGTTATAATTCAATCTATAAAATAGGAGGGAGATAAAATAGGGAAAAAAGTAATCTTTAGTATTTAGATTCTTGAATTCAGATTTTCTGCAATTTCAGTATTGTTCATTGTTTACATTAGTCTTTTTATTTTAATTGAATTTTCCAGATTATTTGCATTCATAATTTAGTTTCTTAAACAAAGTTGTGTCTAAATTAAGCGGTGTCTAGGCATCAATCCCTATAAGATCGATATTTGCCCTTTTTACTATAAGTCACAACCTGTTCACTTGCAGTTTTTAAGCGTAAAATAAGTAGATGGGTTTTACCATCAACAGTTATCTAGGTTACCTAACCTAGTACACTTTAGAGCTTTAAATGTTGAACTAAATTTAGGGCAGAATGAGGCATTGATAGTTGCATTAAAGTTAATACCAGTTTTACATAAAAGAATCAGACAAGCTCAAAGCAAAGATCCTGAATTGATGAAGCTAATTGAGAAGTTGAAAGTGAATCCAAATTCTGAATTTGAAATAAGAATGAGACATTGTAGTTGAAACAGAGGTTATGTGTACCTGATGTTGAGGATCTGAGGAAAGAGATTATGGAAGAAGCACATGTAGCAGCCTATGCTATGCATCCTAGTACGACCAAGATGTATAATACACTGAAGTAGCATTTTTAGTGGCAAAGGATGAAAAAGCAAGTGGCTGAATATGTAGCTAAATATTTAACTTGCCAATAGATTAAAACTGAGCATCAGGCTCCAATTGGTAAGTTACAGTCTTTGCTTATTCTGGAGTGGAAATGGAAAAGAATCACGATGGATTTTATAATGGGTTTGCTAAGGACTCTGAGGCAACATGATGCCATTTGGGTTATTGTTGATAAATTGGCCAAGTCGGCTCATTTCTTACTAGTGAGACATAATAACTTACTAGATTAGTTAGCTCAGAGATATGTGAATGAGGTAGTGAGGTTACATGGAGTTTCAGTGTCCATTGTATCGGACAAGGATCTTAGATTTACCTCTAGATTTTGTGTTAGTTTACAGACAGCTTTAGGTACGAAGTTAAACTTCAGTACTATATTTCATCCTCAGACAAACAGACAGAGTGAGAGAATGATTAAAACTATTGAGGATATGCTAAGGGCTTGTGTATTGGAGTTTCAAGGATCATGGGATCAGTACATGGCTTTGATTGAATATGCTTATAATAATAAGTATCATAGCAGTATCAGTATAGCTCCATACAAGGAGTTGTATGGCAGGAAGTGTCGTTAGCCTTTATATTGGGATGAAAAGGGTCTAAGGATTGTTGAAGGCCCAGAAATGATTCAAGATACTGTAGATAAAGTGAAATTGATTCGAAGTAGAATTAAATCAGGATAAGATAGACAGAAGAGTTATGTGGATCAATATAGGAGAGATATGAAGTATCAGGATGGAGATAAAGTATTTATGAGAGTATCACCTTGGCAAGGTGTGCTGAGGTTTGATAAAAGGGGTAAGCTCAACCCTAGATACATTAGTCCGTACGAGATTAAAGAAAGAATTGGACCATTGGCTTATAAGTTAGCCTTATCTGCTGAAATGGCTCAGATACATAATGTGTTTCATTTGAATATGCTTAAGAGATATCGGTCGGATCCAACTCATATGATACTAACTCGGGAGATTGATGTTGCGAGTTATGTTGAAGAACCAGTTAAGATAATTAGGTATTAAAATAAACAATTAAAAAACCGAGTGATCCCATTGGTGAAAGTCCTTTGGAGAAATCATTCGAGTGAGGAAGCTACATGGGAAACTGAAGAGAACATGAGGAGACAATACCCTTACCTATTTGATCATTCAGGTATGAATTTTAAGGATGAAATTTCTTAAAGGGGGAAGAATTGTAATATCCTATTTTCTGATACATGCTTAAGGTTCTAACCCTAGATCAAGCATTGCATACATATTCATAACATAAGCATATACACATGAATATTGATATGTGTCCACATTATAAGTTAGCATATGCTCTCATTTGACATGTCCCGGGGTATGAAAGATGTTAAGTGAAAATGATGTGAATTATGAATTGATATGACTTGAATTTTGGTATGATTGGATATCAATTGGTAAATTGGAATTAAATGATATTGATTGAGAGATTAATGAATTAATGTCTATATTTGGACTAGGACAAATGCTAAGTGGTGGGATAAACTGATACATGAAAAATTAGGATTACTAAGCCTAAAATTGAGTGACATTTGGCATAGTTAAATGTGTGACAAATGGACTAGTAATTAAATGACAATTGGATCAATTAGTATTTGACAAGTGGACCAATCTTAGATTGACACGTGGACTGATTAGTAGGATACAAATGGCTACTAAATGTGTGCATTAGTGGTAGCATCTTAATTAGGCAAATGTAATACGTGCCTTAAGACAAATGTTGACATTAGAAGGTGACACCTAGCATGTGATGTAGCCAGTTTCTACATCTGAGTTTTGCTACTTCTTTCCTTTGTTTCCTTCACCGAAATAGCTCCTTCTTTTCTTCATAATTTTGTTTGAGCCCTAGCTAAGTTTCTACACCAAAACCATACGTATATCCTACATCAATTAGCCAAGATATCTGTTCAAAGTTGTCTTCACCTTGGTGTTCGAAAAAACTAGCTCACGTTCACCTTGGAATTGCATTAATTTTTTCTTGCTTGGGAGGATTGGTTAATCTAGAATTTTGTGTTGAATTGGAAGCCTAATAGGTAAGTAACAATCTGATTTTTATGGCATGTCAAACGATATAAGAATGATTCTTGAATTGGAATGAAATGCATGTGATATTGGTGAAGATATGTGCTAGAAAATGTTGCATGAACTTAGAAGTTTTTCTATTTTGTTTCTAGCATATGAAAATAGTGGAGTATAGGGCATTATGTGGATGGATTGGACTGGAATTTAATGTATAAAGAAGGTGGATTTATGCAAAAGAAAGTTGTTAAAAAAAGTGTTCTTGAATTGAGAAAGAATTAAACCAATATGCTTGATTGATTTTTGATGCATGAAAGACTAGGATTTGTGAGCTGTTAATTAAATAATTTTGAACTAGAATTGGAGAGGTTATTGATGAGGAATTGGAGTATGATTCAGGCCTAATAGAGGTATAATTGATGAACTATAAAGAGGATGTTTTAACTTTGGTATAAAGTGTGAAAAATCTAGAAAACTAATGAATGGATACTTTTCTAGTTTGTTTTTACATATATGAAATGGTAGTTTTTGGACTGCTGTATGGGTGATTTAAGTTGGGAATTGAAGTATAATTGATAAGGAATTCATGCTAAAGATAGGTGTTATTATGGTGTTTTCAAATCTGGAAAATTTAAGCTGTAGATGTGTTGTAAAAGAATGAATGTTAATGATATAAGTGAACAGAATTTTGTAAGCCATAGTGCAACCAATTTGGAAGTTTAATTAACCTGAAATGAAGTAACCTTAAGGGACATGAAATCTGGAACATTTTAGATGTTAGTGTTGTCTTTAAGCTTGTTAAATTCATAAGGTATTAAAGGTAGAAAAGTTATACATATTAGTAATGTTGATGACAAATTCTAGAATTTTAATTTCAGCTTTGTGTACATGTTAAACCAACTAGGAAATTTCACTCTAAATTGGTATATTTAGACATGATTAAGGTTAGGAATAAGCCTATATTGTTGCTTGATTAATTGGATAAGATCTTGATAAGTTTATGTAGTTAATTGATGTCATAATTACCATGTATTGAACTATTAATGACTTGATTGTAATAATTCTGGACTTTATGATCCGAGGAGATTGATATTTGAGAATGTATTAGAAGTGTTTTATTTGCATTTAAAATCTGAATGATATCTATTTGTATCTAAATTCTGAGTGATTTATGAATACTCAAAGAAAGTTGAATGCTGTACTAAGGTCTGAAGAAAATGGGATTTTGTTTGTGCATCATAAGTAAATGTTTGATGGCATATTCTGTGATTTGATACATGACATCAAATGAATGATCGAATAAAGGCGTTGTGATCAGAGTAACCAGTCTAAAAGAGCTTTAAGCTCATAATTTTGCCCGTAGAGCCTAGCTCCGTGATATCTATATCTAAATGATCCCAATATGGGACATTATCTATATCTGTATCTGAAGGTGCTCAGTTACAATAAATAATAATGAAAGTGGAGTCTCATAAGCATCTACATTTGTATATGATTATGAATTATATGATTATGAATCTTTTTCTGAAATTGTGATGATAAAGTGATATGCCATTGTTGATAATGCGATTGATTGGGATATGCATGATTTGAAGGATTATATGAAATGTGTGACTCTGATTATATCTTATTAAAATGAGGAATGTTGTGAATTTGGTTATATGTGTAATATCTATGTATTTGATATGAATGAGATTATCAATGATGGTTCACTCACTGAGTTCGCAAAACTCATCAAAATTGCAATGTGGCTTTTCAGGTACGAGATAGGAGACGTAGTTCCTGAGATTCTCTAGAAGAACATTTTAGATTAAGATATGGCTCAAAGATCTGTTAGCTAGCATTTGAGGAGTTGTAGTTGTGTTTATGTACTTTCATTTCATGTAGCTCTTTTGTATAAGGAGTAGAAAACTCTTAGATGTTTATGATGATGCAAATATTGGTTTAAATGAAAGTACTATTACAATGTAACTTTTGATAAGTATTGAAATGAAAAGCTGAGGTTTTAAAGTATTGTTTTATTCTTTATGATGCCTTATAAGTGATTTTGATTGCTCAAATATACCATTGTTATAGGGTATGTACTAGAATGTCATCTAGATGTTCGAGTGTATACCCTATGGTAGTGGGGTATTTCACCCATCTACTTATCTCTTCCTCTCCTGACTCTTCATTGGTTGATTTCTCCTTTTGTTTCGGTGACGCTGAGTTTGAACTAGCCTATTGCGTCTTGTTTTTAACATGAGATTTTATGAGGGGACTGCTTCAAATTCCTAACAGATGTAGAGACTACTTCAAATCCCTAACAGATGTAGGGACTGCTTTCGAACTTAACTTTTAAAGGGTTATTTCAAACATTTGGGCCCAGGTAAAACCTAGTTTTTAGCCTAAATGGAAAAATACTATAAAAAGAAGAAACCTTAAAGGGAAGCCTCTATTCACCCATCTTGACAAAAAAGACAAGGAGGGGAGAGAGAAGGAGAGAAGAGAAAGGGAGTTTTAGCTATTTGTTATCTAGCCAATCCAACCCATCCATCTCAAGTTATTTTCTATTTCTTTTTGTTATTCATTTCATCTTGATGTATACTTTGTGTTTAAGGATGTTGAATATGTTTCCAAGGATGTTTTAAACGCTTTTAGGGATTTGTTTTTGAATCAATGTTAATTTGATTGCTTTTCATGTTAATGTGTTAGATATTATAATTATTTTTTGTATTTGGATGCTTCGGTAATAAATTAAGAGAGTGAACTGATAGCAAAATCATTAGGTTAGGTAATGAGAGTTAAACAATTTAATAAATCACATAAAAAATCAAATTGATAATTTATACGAGAGAGATATGGTGTGAGCACTCGATTATCTATGAGAATGTTTAAGATCTAATTAGGTTGTGGGTTACTTTTGTTAATTGAGAGATTACAATTTTAATAATTTAATTCAATTATGGTTTATGATTTAGGGTTAATGATTATAACTCAAGAAAGAGTAATCCACCCTTCAAAATTCTAGTACCGGTACCAAATTAACTCGAGAGTAATCAAGTTATCATTAGTTGATAATATAAATCCCCTTTCTCATAATTGGTTAATCTTCCTTGAGCAATTTTTGATTTTTCAATTATTTTTGCTTAATTTTGATTTCTTTACATTAATTAGAATTTGAATTTTCAATCTATCCATATTCGATTGCTTAACTTTCTGCTCATTTTCATTTTCATTGTAATTATACTTTTAGGCCTTAGAAAAATTAGGATTCGATTAGTTCACTAATTCCTCATGGGATCAACACTTCATATACTATGCTACGACCCATGCGCTTGTGGAATATTAAGGGTTTTATATGATTAAAACTTGCTCAATAATTTTTTGGTGCCGTTACCTAGGAATTAGTTAGGATTAGTTAGATTCTTTTAGTCGGATGAATTTTTGCCTCTCTTATGTCATTGCAGTTGCACGAACGCAAGAGTTACTCAAAGTTCAAGTTAGATCAACAAAACCTTAGCATTTCACATCAGCCGTTTGGAACAAGCAATTCGACGAGTAAGATGACAAGGAGAAGAAATTGAAGAACCTATGACAGAAGAATTTGACCAAGGAGGAAACCAAGGAAATTAGCCACGAACTATTATGGACTTTATGAGACTGGGGTTCAACGCTGCAGATCAAGGCATGACTTGGCTATCAGTTTAATCAATTTAATTTGAAATTAAGCCTGCCCTACTAAACATGGTGCAAACAAATGTGCAATTCTACAGGTTGACTAATGAGGACCCTAACGCGTATATAGTAAATTTTTTAGAAATATGTGATACCTTCTAATATCATGAAATATCAGAAGATGCCATTAGGATAAGGCTCTTCCCTTTCACACTAAGGGATAGAGATAAGGAATGGTATCATTCGCTAAATCCCGTAAACATCACAACTTGGAAGTAGTTGGTGCGTGCATTCCCAGATAAGTACTTCCCTCTCACGAAAACTCCGAAACTGATAAAGAAAATCACGAATTTCCAATAAAGTGATGGAGAGTCACTTTATAAGGCTTGGGAATGATATAAGGATTTGCAAAGGAGGTGCCCTCACCATAATTTACTAATGGAATTCTTGTTGAAAACCTTCTACAATAGATTCACCCCATCCACGTGAGGTACTATAGATGCAGCATCTGATGGGTCTTTAATGAGGAAGACAGTTGAAGAAGTGAAGGATTTGTTAGAGGAAATGGCATGCAATAGCTGTCTTTGGATGATGGACAGCAGTGGATAACATACAACACTCCGAGGGGAAAAGGGAGCCATAATTGTTGACCAAATAATAGAGATGCAAGCTAGGATTGACAACTTAACCTGACAGCTAAATAACATGAAGGCCTCCTCTCCAACTATTGTTAAAGTACTTCAGTAAAAATGTGATTCGTTTAGATAATACAATATTGACACTTTCTAATGCAAATCATAAGTTGGAGCAGTTCAATTACATGGGAACACAATTTCGTCGGGGGAGGGGGTGGAATAAGCCATACTTAAACATATATAATCTTGGTGGAAGAATCACCTGAACTTTTCCTGGTAAAACAATACAAGAGGTCAATTCTGGCCTTAACCAGATTTTAATAGGAAAAACCTAATTCCACATATGCTAAATTAGACAAAATTTTAGACAAGCTCGAAAACATGAATGACGCTCACAAGAGGTTGGAAGGAAAATTTGAACAAGTAACAAAGAACCATGCCTTGTCCATCCTCAATTTAAAGGTTCAAATGAGTGAATTGGTGAATGCATTGTCAGCACGAAGTGTGGGAAGCCTCCCAAGCAATACGAAATCAAACCTAAGGGAGCAACTATAAGCAATTACATTTCAAAGCTTGAAGGAACTCGAACAAATCACAAGGCCAAAAAGTGCACCCCACTCTAGAGAGAAAGACAATAAATAAGAGAAAGATATGGACATTAACGAATACCCTCTGTACATTGCCCCTCTGCCATATCCATCTAAAATTCCATTCCCCCAATGACTCCATAAGAGAAATTAGATACACAATTTACGAAGTTCGTAGAGAAATTAAAGACCTTGCAAATAAATCTTTTGTTCGTTGAGGCTTTAAAATACATTCCCAAGTATGCTAAGTTTTGAAGGACATATTATCAATTAAGCATACTTTGGAGGAGAACTAAATGGTAACCATAACAGGCTGCTATAGTTCTATAGTCACCAATCAAATCCCTTCCAATCTAAAGGATCCGGGGAGTTTCACAATACCCTTCGTGGTTAGTGAATTTGATTTCACAAAGTGCCTATATGATTTAGGAGCAACCATTAATCTTATGCCTTTGTCAATATTTCAAAAATTAGGGCTTCGTGAGGTCAAGTCAATTGCGATGCTAACTCAACTGGCTGATTAATCTATTAAACAACCTGTTTGGAGTGGTGGAAGATGTTTTGATACAAGTGGACAAGTTCATTATTCCTGTGGACTTTGTCGTTCTTAATTTCAAAGAAGATAAGAACCATCCACTAATTCTTGGACGACCTTTCATAAACACAGGTAAAGCATTGATTGATGTTCATGAAGATAAATTGACCCTCTAGATTGGTGAACATCAAGTGGAGTTTAATATGAATAAGGCATTGAAGAATCTGAACGAAAGCAACCCATGCACGAAGATTGACATTATAGATGAAAGTGTGTAAGAGCAAGTAAGAAGCTACTTTGTAGAAGTTAAATTGGTAGAAGTGGAGATAGACAATGCAGTTAAAAAGGTGAATGAAGCTGAGTTTGAAGAAGATGTTGAAATAGGGAAGCCGGGTGTTTAGACCCATCGGGAAATATTAGTGCAAATTGAAGCACCTATACCACCATCCACAGAGAAACCAAAAACCCTAGAGCTTAAATCTTTACCCACATATCTCTGATATACCTTTCTAGGTAAAGGTCAAACTCTACCTATCATCATTTCCAATCAATTAGATGGGGAACAAGAGAGTAAGGTGGTTAAGACTGTTAGGAAGCGAATGAAGGCCATGGGATGGCAAATATATGACATTCGAGGTATAAGCCCAAATGTGTGTATGTATAGGATAAACCTCGAAGAAGAAAGCAGAGCTGTGAGGGAACGTCAATGAAGATTAAACCCTTACATGAAGGAAGTGGTCAAAAAGAAGGTAGTAAAGCTTTTAGACTCGAGTATCATATACCCTATATCCAATAGCGAATGGGTTAGCTCAGTACAATGTGTACCAAAGAAGGGTGGAATGACTGTAATGGAAAGTAAAAGTGGAGAATTAATTTCAATAAGAATAGTCACAGGATGGAGAGTGTGCATACACTATTGTAAACTCAACAAGGTGACTAAAAAGGACCATTTCCCTCTCCAATTCGTAGATCAAATGATAGAAAGAGTAGCAGGTCACTCATTCTACTACTTCTTAGATGGTTACTCAAGGTATAATCAGATATTCATCTACTCCGAAGATCAAGAAAAGACCACGTTCACATGTCCTTATGATAGCTTTGCATATAGACGAATGCCGTTTGGGTTATGCAATTCCCCAGCTACATTTCAATGGTGCATGAAGTCTATCTTTGCGGACATGATTGAAGATATTATGAAAGTTTTCATGGATGATTTTTCTATCTTTAGAGACCCTTTTGATAAGTTTCTAATCAATTTAGACAAGGTACTCTAAAGATGTGCATAATCATATTTAATGTTGAATTGAGAGAAATGTCATTTTATGATGCAGGAGGGGATAGTGCTCGGACACAAAATTTCACACCAAAGATTTGAAGTGGATAGAGCGAAGATGGAGGCTATAGAAAAACTTCCACCTCCAATTGATAGGCACTTCGTAATGCCAGTCAAAATAAATAACTGGACTACTACTGTAGCAGTGGTTAGTCTAGGTTGATCCCACAGGGAGTGTTAAGATAGCTTATGAAATGAAATTAATGATGTTTAGGTATTGAGTGGTTTGGATTTAATAAGAAAAAAAGTAAAATAAACCTAATGAAAACAAATTAAAGAAAACATGGAAAAATGATAAAATTGGAGAATTCGGTAGGGATCCGGTTCTTTGATTCAATCTCAGCCTACACCCTAATTAAGCATAATTCATTGATTTGTTGTTCATTTATCTCTCTTAGCAATTATCGGTCGTAAATTAACAACAAGCTCTGTTAATCCCGATTTTTCCTTAGATCCTAATTAATCATGAAGCACTCATTAATTAACCCTAACTATCGGGAAACCTAGAATAAGCTCTCTAAGTTTTAAAACGCCTTACGAATCAGAAAAACAGACCAATCTAAGCAATAATCACACAAGCTCAGATTATTTAACCTATGTTATATTATCTCTAATAATTCAGAACCATTAGACGCAATATATGAATCGGGAATACAACAATTACATATTGCATTTGATTATAGCAATAAGTTTTCATGAAAAGTGATTCAATAGAACATTAAAATCATCATTATTCAAATGCCCAATCAATTCACACAAGATAACATAATCAATTTCTAATGAGAGAAATAGACAACAAAATAATAAAAAATTGTTTAACTCAGGTTGTAGGCGTCGATATCACCTTTGAACCGTTGTTGAGATCTTAGCCTTCCATGGGTCTATCCAAAGAAAAATGGTTCAGCCTCTATTAAAATACCCCCAATCAAAACCCCTACTAGTTGTCTTCACTGCCGCAAACTCTTCTGTTTAGCTACTGTTCATTGATTTGACAAATATAACATTTGGACCACCGTCACTATTCACTGTTTCTTCCTTCTCTTCTTATGCAGCTATATTTGTTTTCACTCACGCCACTCTTTGTTCTTTTCTGCTGCCAGCCCTCCTCTACTGTAGGTCGATGTGACAATTTAACTTCAATGGTCACGCATACTGTTCAAACAACTTAACCCTTACAGATGCCTTCCTACAACTTCTTTCTATGTCTATGTTTTATTTTGTTGTGCGTCGTTTGCTCCTTCCCAACTTTGTTATGCACTATCGTTTTGTTGCTTTCCTCATTTGGCTTGTGCATTGTCATTTTCTAGCTACTGGTGTGTTGGTCCATCTGCTGCCGTTTCCTTTATGCTTTTGTTGTTGTTTTGATATTTTCCTTTATCCATCGTGAGTGTTGATTTCTAGCAGTCCTCTTTTATGAATTTTATTCTTTATCCCATTCTTTTATGCTTTATCTTGTCTTCTCTTGCTCTATTCTTCTTCTTCTTTATCCATAAAGACAAGTGAAAATAATCTTCAGAAAATAACCCAAATGTAGTGCTTTCGACTCACTTTAATTTCTTTGCTTCCAAATTGTACCTAAAATCATATATGAATTAAAGTGAGTATCTTAATCATTTTTCGTATCATTAATCGCTAAGTGTACATGATTAAATGTATCAACAATTAAACACATATCAATATCTCCCACACTTAGTTTTTGGCTATCCTAGGGCAAAATATCCAAATTAAGCTCCAAGACTCAAAACATTTAATTAATTCGCATATTTTCCAAAACTATATAATCGTAATCAAAGATGAATGACTTTCAAAAAATCATAGCAAGAACTCAACATTCCAAGCTTTTACTCATGATCAATCAACATGTCATACCTTTAAAAACTGAGCAATCTAATGGTAGACTCAGTAAATGTGTTTAATTAAAATATATCCATAGGTACACTCAACACCATTCATGATCATGTCATTCTATAACTTTGCATATCAATTCATTTCTCCACTAATAATGTTCACATGCAAAATTAGAAATCAAAGGACTTTTTAAGGTTGTAATGTGGGAAAAGGTAAGGTGAGATGTATTTGAAAGTCATTAAACTAATGAAACAAAGCAACACTCATCAAGTACCGTCAACTATGACGAATGCAACATTTGTATTTCACAACCTAATTCAACTCTCACACACCAACCACATGAAGCATATAACAATCTGAATGAATCCTTATATAATTTATGCCAACAATATATTGAAACCACAAGAGTGAACCTTCCAAGACAACATCTACCTCATATTCAACATACTCAAATATCACATTCATTACAACTATAGGAAGATGCATTAATCGTAAATAACTTTACAAATTTATATGTACTTCTTCCTTGACAATTTTATTTAAACATACAATTATTTTTCATTCTTTTTTTTCTTTCTTTTTCATTTTCTTTTCTTTTCTCCTTTTGTTTTCTTTTGTTTTTCTCTTTTCCTTCTTTCTTTTCCTTATAAAAATTAAAATAAACTACACCAACATGGGAATTTCAATGGTAAGGCATAACAAAACATCCTAACATTAACCAACCCACACATATGTACACCCTCACACTTACACTTTTGTACATCCACAAACTCACCAATCACAAATGTTTTACTAGCTTTATAGTTTGGGTAGGACATTTAGTTAAGTATAAAGAATGTAATATGGTTAATACAAAAAGAAAGGTTAATAAGGCTCAAAGGGGCTTATCAAAAAGGAAAATCATATAATGGGTAGGCTATTTGGCTAATGTAGTTTATGAAA
>JANQAP020000106.1:1273664-1284297 GCA_026874005.2 Erythroxylum coriaceum
ATGATATGATGTGACCAAGATTCAGACCATATTTTGGAGGTACTTACTATATAGGTGACGCATCTCATGGTGTACCAGCTGGAACTGAATCATCTCCTCCCCCTCCAGCTACTACACTTATAGATGAGGCATCAACTTCCGTAGATGTTGCTACGCCATCCACCGCTCTTACATCATTTACTACCCTTATACTGACAGATATATCGAGGGTAAACAATGACGATGAAGGAGGCGGCCACCAATCTAGAGCTGAGGGACCTGATAGAAGAACTTACGTTACAATTGTCAATAATATGTAAGTGAAAATACATGAAACACTATATGTTTATAATTAAGTTAAAGGTTTCAATTTTCAAAATGGTATAAAATTAATTGTTTTTATATTAGGTTCATTCCATGTGGACCGTGCTCAAGAAACATGACATCAAAATTCAAGGAGAAGATTGATATTGAGGGTTATATATGGAAGAATGTCTCTCAGGCGACAAAGGAATTTTACTATCAAGAGTTTGAGGTACAACAAATTTTTTTTAATTAACAGTTTTAGACATTAATTAGATAAATATTATTACATCATAAATATTAATCGAATGTTTTTCCTTTTGTTTTAGAAAGAATTTTTTTAGGATTCTCAATTTAACGCGATCATTTATAGAGTATGGGAGAAACGAGCACGTACACGTTATCGCGACTTTGTTGCTATGATACACAGAGCCGGTGTACGACCGCCTTACATTTCTGAACAAATATGGAGTTGTTGGCAGCAGTATTGGACATCACCTGAGGCAATGTCCATTTCAGAGCATAATTTGACCAACAGAAGTGGAGGATCGAGGGGAGAGTGTCTTCCCATACATACGGGAGGATCTATTACCCACCAAGAGCATGCAGAGAGACTTGTAAGTATCTACACTTTACATTTATATTCTCATTTCCTTACTTTGCTGTTTTTAAATTAAATTTTATGTGTGAATTTTGGAATATCAATATGTGTTTCTTGTTGAGAATGATAATGTTATAAATGTCTGGTATCATATATGGCTGTATTTTTTAGTTTTTTCTTTGTTCAACAGGGGGTAAATATCATAAAAATAGAGGAAACTCTGTCGAAATTTTTTAAAATTCTAATTCACTTATAACATTTTATTCTTATGCACCCCATCAGCTCTTTTTGCACACTCACACTAAGAAGCATGACGGTGTGACATTCGTCAATAGCCGTTGTAAAGAACTCAATGTAAGTAAAATTTATGGTTTAATATTAATACTTAATAATTATCACTTACTAATATAAAGATTGTCTTCTGATAAGACTAAATACAAGAAGGCCTTCAACGATAGTCTCAGCAATCTGAAGATGTTGATGAGACTCAAATCTATCTTCATGCAGTGAGTGGTAGGGACCGTCGAGGAAGGGTATTCAGCTTAAGTTCATTTGCGAATACATGTTATTCGCAATCCTCTACGTCCAGTACAACAGCATCTAGTAGGCGGTCCACAACCAATTAAGTCCAAGAACTTCGGAGCACAGTGTAGACATTGACAACTCAGTTGCAACAGTCAATGGATTAGTTGTAACAATCGATGCAGTACATAACTCAGCTCCGTAATGAGATGAATGAGTTGAAGGGTAAGGCTAGCACCTCATCGCACTAATCAGAACATCTGTCGTCTCCACATTAATAGTGTACTTTTGGTCATTTTATTTTAATTACGAAAACTTATTAAGTACAATTTAATGTTTTTATTATCAATTAAGATTTTTTCAACTTTATATCATCAATCAAATTTATGTTTACGAAATTAAATGTATATTATTACATTAATAGCTGTTTAAATTATTTACAACATCTTCAAATAAAATTTATTAACGGTATATTATGAAAAAAATTTCTGATTTATTTACCGATGGACATCGAAGGATCCATTGGTAAAATTATAACATTTACCGACGGACTAAGACTGACCGTCGACAATCACAGACGAAATAACCACTTCCGTCTATAAATTCACCGACGGAAAAAGAATCATCGTCGGTAATTTTTAAACAATCTTACTAACAGAACCATAAGTCGTCGATAATCACAGACATAATAACCAACTGTAGGTCATCGGTAATCACAGACGGAATAACCAATTCCGTCCGTAAACTCACCGATGGAAAAAACATAACCGTCGGTAATGTTTGAAAAATCTTATCGACGAAAACGCGTAAACCGTCGGTACATTTATCGACGGAAGGGAATGTCCCGTTGGTAAATATACCAACAGTTAAGTGCCCGTCGGTAAATTTACTAACGGGATATTAGTTTCCGTCGGTAAATTTACCAACAGTACATTAGTTGTCCGTCAGTATGTTTACCAACGGTACATGACCTTCCGTTGGTAATTATTAGTTACGGCCATTTCTACGAAACCTTTGTTCGTCAGTAATAGTTGTCACTAGTATTACTTACTGACGAAATGTTAATGTTTTCTGTCGGTAATGTCCGTCGCAAAACGACTTTTTTCTTGTAGTGAAAATGTCATCTTCTTCACCTTCTCCTCTTCTCCTCTTCTTTTTTCATTTTTCAGTCACTTTTTCTCCATTTTCACCTTTTTTTCATGAATTCAATTTGTCTCAAAGAACCACAACATGCAATCCAATTATAAACTAGAGTAGGAGGATCAAAATTTTAATTGTTCGAAATTTATTATCTCTAATCTTAATTATTTTTTAACTTAGGCTTATTTGATGGATCGACCATGATTTAAAATTCCAACTTAGTAAGCTTAATTCCAACTCTTCCTATTTCGAGAGGACAAAAGACAGATTCGTATTTTTGGGACATTTTAACGTTTTATGGCTTTAGAAAGTAGGTGACAATAATGATCATGCTCATCCCGGGCTAGCTTACGATGTCAGCTAGCCCCTTAATTTGGTTTCTTTTGCATGAAATGCTTAAAAGTAAGGGGCTTGCATGAACACCATGTGTCCAAGTTTCAGCAACCAACTTTCCACGTAACAAACCACTCAACGTTTGAAGCCACTTCCAATATATTATATATCACAGCAAAAAGGCAACTATCATATCCACAAACATCTTTTGTTATAGCTTAGTGTTAGTATATAAATACAGAAATGGCTAATGTGGAGACGGGGGGTGAAGGCGCAGGAACAGCGATAAAAGACGGAAATAAGATGAGGTTGATGGTGGGAATTGATGACAGTGATGCGAGCTTCTACGCCCTTCAATGGACGCTGGACCACCTTGTTAGCGGTGACAGTAATGTTATTAATGCAACAAATGAACCAAGTGAAGAAACAGGAATGGTGACGGTGGCTCACGTTCAACAGCCCTTTCAGCATCATCTGTATCCTGCTGGTCCTGGTGGTGTAGCAGGTTAATTTCCGGACTCCCCGACCACTTCAAGCTGCTTATAGCCAACTAATTCAAAGTAAATTCCAATTTTAGGATTTGATCAGTTAAGGTATCATTCAGTTTTTAGCTTAAATTGCTCATCTTTCGTGAAGCAGGTTTTTATCCAACATCCGCAGTGGTAGAATCAGTGAGGAAAGCGCAGGCAGAAACTTCATCAGCTTTACTCTCCCGTGCATTGAAGATGTGCAAAGACAAGATGGTAATATTGTACTTATTGGTGACGAATTTAGATGACGAATTGTGGTCATTAGTAAATTTGCATATACAGATTAAAGCGGAGACTTTAATTCTTGAGGGGGATCCAAAGGATAAGATATGTCAAGCAACAGAGCAGATGCACGTTGATCTTCTTGTCATAGGAAGCCGTGGCCTCGGGAAGATTAAAAGGTACTTGTCAACTTCTGACAATTAAATTAAAAAAAATTGTTATAAACACATACATTCATGTTGCAGAGCGTTCTTAGGTAGTGTAAGTGATTATTGCGCACATCACGCGAAGTGTCCGATTCTCATTGTGAAACCACCCAGGGGCCAACAATAATGGGACCAAAGGAGAAAGTTTCTTGTGTAACATCAAGAGTACTGAACAGAAGCAATATCCAAACAAAATGTGCAAAGAATCAAGTGAAGCTGGTGTTCCACTTCCTTCCCTTCTCTGCAACCTCTTTTGCGATCCTTGTACAAAAAGACAAAAAGAAAAAGAGAGAAAAGCTATGCTTTTGTTTGTATCAGTTGCTATATATGTTGTCCTCCAACTTCTTTCCAGTTTTCGTTTGATAGGTCTGTCTCAAACCAAGTAGTTTTCTGATTTTAATTCAGTTGACCAACATTATCACAGCCTAAAATTCTCTTCTTTAATCTATAGGAATCTACCAAACGTAAAAACAAAAACAAAAAAAACCAATAGTAACTGATCTAAGAAGACAAAGAGAAAATGGAAAAGGAAGTGAAAAAGAAGGCCGAATTTGACAGCTGAGGTGATATACAGGATGAGATGTGATAATAATATGATATTTATGTTTTATTAATATCATTATATTATTTTAATAATATTGAGATAAATTTTTAAAATAGTTCGAATTATTTGAATTTAAGTAAAAATTAAGTATTAACAATATCGAAGCTTAAGATTGATGATGTGAGATTTTATTATTTACAGAGAACGAAATTACAACTAAATTTTATAATAATATGACTTTGTGTAAGGAGAAAATACAATATAAAATATTATATGATGTAATATTTATTTCTTCATACTTAAATTTAGTACAACAATTTTACATCTAAAGTTGTAAAGTTTTAATTGAATCAATTAACAAGATTTTATATTAAATATGAAATGCTAAGATTTTAAAGAGTAAAGCTAATAATCTTGGGATGGGATGCTTAGGTGAAGCATATATTAATCAATAAGTTTATAACTAAATTAGATAATATAAAATTATAAGGTATCCCTTTTGAATATAATATTAAACAATAATATTTGTTTAAACGGACATTTATAGAAAAAGCATATATTGTTCAATAAGTTTATAACTATACTAGATAATATAAAATTATGAGATATCCAAAAGGTTGAATATATTATTAAACAAAAATATTTTCTTTAACAAATATTTATAGAAAAATTGTTCTCAAGATAAGTAGTATGAGTAAGATAAAATTTAAAAAGATTCAAATCTCGTACTTTTAAATGGAACTAATATCTTTGTTGATACGTGTATAGTTAAAGATTATGAGACGTTGAAAATTTCATTTTTTATGATGAATTCGAAGAACTTATTTTAGAAATGCTTGTGAATTTATCATGTCTATAAGAAATTTAGTAGAAGCATAATTATCCTCTTAAGTGGGAGCATATAAAGACATACTACTCATAAAGAATAATAATTCATGTTTTTAATCGTTGAAGATGACGTAGTCTAAGAGCAACTCTTATTGGATATGAAAAAGAAAATAACTTAATTATGGCAATTAGATCTATAGAGATATATATGGAAGTTGTTTGCCTATTCTAAGTCCAAGTATATAGATAATGTACTAAAGGTGTCTAATATTTGAGATGTCTGATTCTTATAAAGTGTTAAAATATGAGTGGATATTTGAGTTCAAGGTTATATAGATATTGACTTTTAAAGTAAATATTAGTTAAAGTATGTTTTATTTAGAACAATATTATTTTGAGATTGGAAAGGTTTCAATGTAGCATTAATTGCTAATAAAAAAATATTTTTAATGTAGTGGAAATGATTATTTAGATTAGTAAGTTCTTTAACAAACTTGGAATAGTTTCCTTGCATTGTTTAAACAATAATGTATTATGGAAGATTAGAGACATTTAGGTAGTTTCTCTTAATTACAATTATAATTGAGATAAAAGTTGTAAGATTTAAGAAAGTACCTACTATAGAGAATCTTATAGAATTCTCTCACTAAACCACTATTACCGTAGTATTATGATCATTATACAGTGATTTAGTATAAGATACTTAAATGATTGGCTTATACATATTCAAATATATATGGGAAAGTTCATGGGATAAAGGTAAATCGCAAATAAAATTATGAGATCTTAATTATAATATTCATATTGCATTTATGTATTATCCCTATGTTGTTCTTAGTCAAAATTCTGTTAAGACTGGACATTAATTAGATATGAATTGATTAATTAAGAATTAAAGATGAAGTAAAGGAGTTTAATTTATATGGTAGTAAATATAATTTATGGTTATAATTTATATATATTGCCAACACATATAGGAACCTAATAAGTTGCACACAAAGAACAAGTTGAAGGGAGAAGAAAGTGTTTTAATCAAATTATGCTTGATTGTAAAGTTTGAGAAACTTTATGAGATATTTATTAGGATCAATATGAGATATATATATCTTCTTTAGGCTCAACTGATATTTAATTATAATTAATTGCAATTTTAATCAAAGTTTAATTGAAATTAGAATTTTATTTTAATTAAATTACTAACAGGTCTAAAACCTATTATAAATAGGCTTAGACTTCAAGAGAGCCAACACTTCTTACCTAAACCTCAATTTATTTTAATTAAATTGAGATGGATGTGAAGCTTATCTGGCATATGTAGTTAATACCCGTACTGAGCAAAGGACAGAATATTCCTATTGTTAGGGATTTCCTAGATGTGTTTCCTAGTGAATTATCTAGTTTACCTTTAGATAGGGAGATAGAGTTCATTATTGGCCTTGTTCCAGGTACTGCTCTAACATATATTCCTCCATATAGGATGGAACTTGTAAAACTTAAGGCTCAATTATAGGAGTTATTGGACAAGGGCTTTATTAGACTAAGAGTGTCACCTTCGGGAGCTTCAGTCTTATTGTGAAGAAGAAAGATGGAACTCTGAGACTGTGTATCGATTACAGGCAACTGAATCGGGTTACAGTGAAGAACAAGTACCCATTACAAGAGGATAAATGACTTACTTGATCAGTTGCAGGGAGCTAAGGTATTCACTAAGCTAGACTTGAGATCAGGGTACTATCAGTTGAAGATAGCAAAGGCTGATGTACCAAAGAGTGCATTTAGGACTAGATATGGGCATTTCGAGTTTATAATGATACTGTTTGGGTTGACAAATGCCTCAACTGCTTTTATGGCTTTGATAAATAAGGTATTCCAACCTTATTTTGATTGTTTTGTGATTGTATTCATCGATGACATTTTGGGGTATTTGAAAAGCAGAGAAGAACATGTTGAACACTTGAGGTTAGTCCTACAAATAATGAGAGAGAAGCAATTTTATGCCAAGTTCAATACGTGTGAATTTTGGCTTGATCAAGTAGTATTCTTGGGTCATATAGTGTCTGGACAGGGCATACAGGTAGACCCAAAGAAAGTAGAAGCAGTGATGAAGTGGGATCCCCAAGAAATGTGTCTGAGATTAGGGGTTTCCTTGGATTAGCCGGATATTACAGAAGGTTTGCCGAGGGGTTTTCATTGATTTCATCCCCTTTGACAAAACTTCTGAGAAAGGATGTACCTTTCAGATGGAATGATGAATGTTAGAAGAGTTTTGAGAAGCTAAAGCATTGGTTAACTACAGCACTGATGTTAGCTATTCCATCTGGATCGGGAGGTTATGTTGTGTATAGTGATGCTTCATACCAGGGATTGAGATGTGTTCTGATGCAGTATGGCAAAGTGATTACATACGCATCGAGACAATTAAGGTCACACGAGTTTAACTATCCAGTACATGATTTAGAGCCTACTATAATAGTATTTGCTTTAAAGATTTGGAGACATTATCTGTACAGAGAGATATTCTAGATATTTACTGATCATAAGAGGTTGAGATATTTATTGAGTCAGAAAGAGTTGAATATGAGACAGTGACGATGAATAGAGATGCTTAAAGACTATGATTGCACAATTGAGTATCATCTAAGTAAAGCTAATGTAGTAGCTGATGCATTAAGCAGAAAATCAGATAGTAGTGTAGCTCAAATGCAGACATCAAGGTTACCCAACTTAGTCCAGTTGAGAGCATTGAATGTTGAGTTAAAATTAGGGCAGAATGAGGCATTAATAGCTACATTGAAGCTTAGACCAATGTTATATGAGAGGACCAGAAAGGCTGAAACAAGGATCCTGAAATTGTGAAATTAATTGAGAAGTTGAAAGTGAATCTGAATTTCGAATTTGAATTAAGAAATGAGACATTGTGGTTGAAGCTGAGACTATGTGTACCTGATGTAGATGAACTGAGAAAGGAGGTTCTGGAGGAAGCACATATAGCAGATTATGCTATGCATCCTGGTACCACCAAGATGAATAATATCCTGAAACAACATTTCTGATGGCCAAGAATCAAAAAGCAAGTGGCTAAATATATAGCTAAGTGTTTGACTTGCCAACAGATTAAGGCAGAGCATCAGGCTCCAATTGGTAAGTTACAATCATTACCTATTCTGGAGTGGAATTGGGAAAGAGTCATTATGGATTTCATTATGGGGTTGTCGAGGACTCCGAGTCAACATGATGCTATGTGAGTTATTATTGACCGATTGACCAAGTTGGCTCATTTATTACCAGTGAGGGAGAATATGACATTGGATCAGTTAGTCCAGAGGTATGTGAATGAAGTAGTGAAATTACATAGAGTCCCAGTGTCTATTGTATTAGACCGAAACCTTAGGTTTACTTCGAGATTTTATAGAAGTTTACAAATAGCAACGGGTACGAAGTTGAACTTTAGTACAACATTTCATCCTCAGACACACGGACAGAGTGAGAGGACGATTAAGACTATCGAGGATATGCTCAGAGCTTATGTTTTGGAGTTCCAAGGAGCATGGGATTAGTATGTAGCTCTGATTGAATTTACTTATAACAATCATTATCACAGTAGTATTAGAATAGCACCGTGTGAGGCATTATATGACAGAAAATGTCGTTCGCCTTTATATTAAGATGAAGAGGGTCTAAGGATTGTTGAAGGCACAGAATTGATTTAAGACATTGTGGATAAGGTTAAACTGATCCGAAATAGAATTAAAGTAGCACAAGACTGACAGAAGAGTTATGTGGATCAGCACCGAAGAGATATGGAGTACCGAGTAGGAGATGAAGTGTTTCTGAGAGTATCGCCTTGGTGAGAAGTGCTAAGCCCTAGATACATTGGTCTGTATAAGATTACAGAAAGAGTTAGACCATTGGCATACAAGTTAGCACTACCTACTGAAATGTTCAGATTCACAATGTGTTCCATGTGAGTATGCTTAGGAGATATTGGTCTGATCCGACTTATGTGTTACTGTCTCAGGAGGTTGAAATTGCTAGTAATTTGAGTTACGTTGAGGAACTAGTTAAGATAGTGGGCTATTAGATGAAGCAATTGAGAAACTGAGTCATTCCAATTGTGAAATTCCTTTGAAAGAATCATTCGAGAGAAGAAGCTACATAGGAAACGGAGGAAAACATAAGGATTAAGTAACCCCACCCATTCGATCAATTAGGTAAGAATTTCGAGAACAAAATTTCTTAAGGGGGGAGAATTGTAATAACACGTTTTTTATACTGAGGGTTAGAGCCCTAGGCTATTAAGATATATGAGAAATAACACTGAGAAAATTATGAGCATCGCATTGACATGCATGCCATGAGCATTCATCCGAACTTTTTATTTGTACACATTGCAAATACTATATATGCAATCATTTGACATTTTCCAGGGTATGAATGATTTAAAATGATTATGATGTGAATTATGAATTTATGTCTTAGAAATTTGTTGATGAATTATAAATGATGATTTAGAATTAATTGTTATAATTGAGATATTTAGGAATTTATGTGTACTTTTGGACTAAGAAAAATACCAAGTGGCAATATAAATTGATAAATAGTAGTAGAAATAGTTGATATATGGAAATAGAAATAATTGACAAGTGGCATTATGATTTATTAATTAGTGGCATAGAAATTAGGAGATAAATAGACTAGAGATTAAATGGTATTAGGTACAAATATTAGAAGACATTAGCATTGTTAGCATTGTTAATTAAGTGGTAAGTGTCATGACACTTGTCATGACACTTACTAAGCTTTCTAATCTTGCTTTTTAAACCCATACGAAACTCACAATTGAAAGACAATCTTTCCATTGTCTTTCACTTTTGCCATATGCTCTCATCTTCATCTTTTTCATTTTTCTTCACTCACGACCATCTCACTCTCATCTCACCCTCATCACGTTGAATTCTCACTATCTTTCACTTTGTTTCATCAAGATCCTTGTTACCTCTTCATCTTGTTACAAAGAAAACCTAATCTCTCCTTTTTGAAAGATGATGATCGTGTACTGCTTTGGAGCTAGGTTTTACATGATTTGAAGAAACTTTGGAGCTAAAACAAGTAAGTATATTAATGATCTTTATGGGTTGTTTTAAGAGAAACATTTTAAAGATAGTTTGAGATGGATTGATTTAGTGAAAATGGTATATGATGAGTGTAGAATCGCTGATGAAGAAATGGATATATTCATGCCCTATTTTTGTGTATATGATGAGAAATAAATTATGAATTGTTATAGGGATTTTTTAGAGATAAAAATGACCATGAAAATGGTGATGAATGAGTGTTGAACGTTGATGAAAAAATGTGTAGGTTTATTGTAACACTCCATTACCGTAGGGTACGCACCGGGATGCCCGTAGGTCATTCCGATACA
>JANQAP020000106.1:1304958-1317596 GCA_026874005.2 Erythroxylum coriaceum
TATATGTATGTATGTATGTATGTATATATATATGTATATTTGTACTTGATTATGTGTGTGGTTCATTATCGTTGGCTATAAATGTATTAGCCACTGAGCGTCACAGCTCATCCCATTATTTTTCCACTCCTCAGGTGAAGAAAAAGTAGATCATTACTGAACCCTTGCAAAGCTTTGGCAATTCCAAGATTTTAGTCTTTTGTAATGAAGTTAGTTCAGAAACTTTTGGTACTCTAGAAGCATATCAAGCATGAGCATTTTTAATTGTTTTGTATTATGTTACTGAAATGGTTTTTAATATGTAATTTGAAGGTATGTACAATCTCTGCTTTTGTTAGAGAAATGAAAAAGAGAACTGCAAAAATTCTCTTTTGTATATGTTCAAAATATCTTCTCTGTTAAGTTGTCAATGTGTTAGGAATAAAATTGTTAGATGTTTGAAGGCCTTGGATAAATTTTTCTGAAGAAATTGGTTAAGTTGGGAGTTTTGTATGTATGGTTTTGATTGTTAGAATCGGGTCTTCTGAAATGCATAGAAGTTATATATATTGACAGTAGAGAGAAAAGAGGAAAAATGGAATAAAAATGTATTTTGAAATTTCAATGAATAAACTGTATTGATTTAGGTAGAATTAGATAAAATTGTCTTCATGAAAGTTGTAGATCACTCTCTTAGCTTTCCAACGACATAAAGTTCATAATTTTTAGACTTCTGAGTAGAAAGTTATGAGTTATGGAAGTGGGAGTGTGCAGTACGATCGTGACGAACCCGAAATTTCATGGATGTCACGATCGTGCACAAACATGACTGCGACAATCTGCTACTATTCACTCAAAGTTGCGGTCGTGTATAAGCACGATCATGACACCCCGTTCTCATGGCCATGATTTTTCAAAAGTCACGGCCGTGATTTTTCAAAAGTCACGGCCATGACTTTTTCACTTCTTCTGTTTCTTTTTAATTTCCTTATTCATTCGTTTGTATTTTGTCCGACTCCCACTCCAATTTATTTTCATGCCCATTTTATTTTATGCTATTTATTTTAATTTTTTTAGTGTATTTGTTTTTACTTCCACTATGAATTCTTTTTATCATTATCTTAGTTTTATTCATTTATTTATTTTATTTTAAAAGTCCCCTAATTTTGGTGCCTTATCACCACAAAATAAAGATTGAGACCCGAGGCCAACAGTTACAATTTTAGTAAGTTTTGCGAACTCAGTGAGCAGGCCATCCTCTATGGCTCACTTATATCACATAACATAATAATTTACAGATAATTCACATTATCACATAAGGCACATCACTTCATTAATCGTCATATAACATCAACATCATCTTTATTCACTTATTTCATATTTCACGTTCAGAATCATTCAAACTATTTATTTCTATCATTTAAAACATGCATATCAAATGTATATGCAATGCTCATGAGACTCATTTTCAATTGTTATGTTGTTGTGACTGAGTGCCTGTAACTATCCTGTATTCATTATAGATGTCGGTCTCATTAATAACTATCCTGTATCTATTGGGGATACTGGGCTCATTATACATAGTGAACCTTTGGCTCTTAATCACATTATGAGCTTTAAGCTCTTTTTTAGTGGCTACTCCAATCACAGTTACCTTTATCTAATCATGCATTCATGTAGTGGAATGCATCAAATCTCATATATGAATCAGTCAGTTATTTTCACATTGCACAATCACTTTCACATATCATTGGACTTAAGTGCGACATTCAACAAATATGTTGAGTATCATTTATTTCTGTCAAATTCACATACAATGAGCACTTGCAATAGGAATTTTATGCATGAAATGCCTTGGACAATCAATGCCCGACATTGTCTCAATCACATTCACATCAGTAATAATTCAATACAGAAATTTAGAAAAGACAATCTAGTAATGTAAGACCATCTAGGTCGACTCACAGTATGCTCTAGATTAGCATTTGCTTCTATGATCTGGAAACATCTGGACGCGGATGTTCAATCCTGTGTATCAACTTCATGCAATGCACACTTTGTACACACATTACTAGTTGCACAATCATATAAACATTCAATTATACACATATATATATGTGTAATGTATAATGCATGCTCAATTTGACTATCCTGGGTATATTTCTTTAATCACATAATTCAATCACTCAAACCATTTCATTTGTATATGTCTAACATACACTTAGGTTCATAGCTCTAAGAACTTGTTTATTCTAATAATCATCAATCATATATCTATCACATACATGCTTTCCAATCTTTTTTCTAGCTTTATAAGATCTCATAATATCCAATTTCTCATTCACCATTACTTAATACACATTACTCATCTTCTTTGAATCACAGTAGCCATTATAAGATCACTTTCATTCTTATAACATCACCAATTTTCCAGATTTGGATGTTTGATTTCTAAAACTCCATTCTTAAGTCATTACCTCAATTTTCATCCTAAACATATCACACATTTAATCACTTATTCAAGCATCATACTAGGTTCATTTCAAGCTTCATTCAAGCCTAAATGCATCATGGGAAAGTACCCTAGCATTTGTTGATTCAATTAACATTTAAAAGAAGGAGAATTCACGTTGATGGCCTTCCCACAATCGTGGGTTGAGCCATCCATGAGTTTCCAGCCCTCCTATGATCGTGGAAGCATTCTCACGATCGTGGGATGTGAAAATCCGAACACTTCTGCGATCTTTCTCCATGATTTCCAAATTTTTAACTCCTACAAGTTACATCTAACATATCTCATGCTTAGCCTATTATTTCTAGCTTAATTTTTTATCATTTCCTCTTCATTCTCACCACCATTTTAGCTCAATATCATTCATCAAACAAATCACCATCTATGGTTGATCATAAACACAAAAATAGAACATCCATGTATAAATAAATTCATCAATTTTCTGCACTCATTTAACTCCATTATCATCTTCACTTTATTTCTAAACTTTCATCCTAGTTCTTCTCATTTAAAGATGATACATTATTCTTTTCTTTAGCTATAAGGCTTAATTTATATCCTCACATAACAACTTATAACTTATGGCTTTCATATACCCAAAACATATCATTCCTTCTTCAAATTTTCTGCACTCTTTCTATACACAAAATTAAGTCATATACTCATCTCTTCTTTTGTCAATTATCAACTCTCATTCAAACACCAATTTCACTATTAATCATCCAAAAAAAAACAATACATGATCTTTTACTTATCATTTATATGAAAACAGAATGTCTATGTATATTAAGGTCTTCATCAACATATCACCACTCTTCAACCACCTTTTTTATGATCATTAAATCTAAAAAACATCTCTATATCAACTTACGAATTATTATTCATCATAAATGCAAAAACAAGACATTTATATGCTCATTTCTTCACTCATGGTTCAACATATATACATCACCATTTTATGGTCTATCAACTTCTAACTATCATCAAAATATTTCTCTTTAGCACAACCCACAATCTATTATTGAGCATAACCACAAAACAAAATATCAAACATGTCATACATTCATCAACGTTCTAACATATACTTAACTCTTTTATCATGATCATTTACCACTAAATTATTAGCATATATGCTTCATTTAACAAAGCCATGAATAATAATAATAATACATTTACTTGTTTAACTTCAAGATCTTCAAAACAAATTTAACCCTAGCCTCTAAACATTATATGATCATCATTATTCAAGATGGAAAGGTTAGGTCTTTAGTGACAAATAAAGAAGAAAACATGATCTTGGAGTAGAAAATGAAGGGTTACAACAAAGCTCGCGTTGAAAGGGTGAGAAGAGAGTGTCACAATCACATAAACATTCAATTGTACATATATTTATATGTGTAATGTATAATGCATGCTCAATTTGACTATTCCAGGTATGTTTACTTAATCCATATCTCAAGATCATTCATACTTCAGATCTCATATATGTCATTTTTGAATTTAGGTTTACACCTCATTTGTACAAGATTACTCTAAGCTCATCATTCAGTCGTATATCTATCACATACATGCTCTCCAATCCTTTTCTAGCATTATAAGATCACAAAATATCCCAATTTCTCATTCATCTTTACTCAATACACATCATTTATCTCATTTGAATCACATTAGCCATATAAGATTCACTTTCATTTTTATAACATCTCTAAATTTCCAGAATTTGTTCCATTGATATCAATTATCCATGCTTAAGTTATAACCTTGATTATCACCCTAAGTATATCACACATTTAATCACTTTATCCATCATGAAACTAGGTTCAATTCAAACCTTATTCAAGCCTAAATGCATCATAGGAAAGTACCCTAGCATCTGTTGTTTCAAACCACATATAAAAGGAGAACACTTCATGCTTAGGCCATTTCAGACACTACCCACAATCGTGGGATTCTTCCCTATGATTGTGACAGAAACATTTTCTTCTGCCACCTTCCCCATGATCTTGAGAGAAAGAAAACCATCTGCCCACGATCGTGGGATGGGTGCCATGATCATAGCCTATCCCTTTTTTTCTGCATTTTTCCATATTTCTCACTCCTTACCTACTACATTTAACACCTTATGTATAGTTCGTCATTCCTAACTTAAACCCTCATCATTTCCACTTTATTCTCACTCCCATTACAACTCAATATCATTCTTAAACAAATAATAATTTATGATGATCATAACATAAAAATAGAACATTCATACATACACATTCATCATAAATTTCTACATATGTTCAACTTCATTACATGCTGATTCAACCACCATATTAATTACATTAGACTCTCAAAACTCTACTCAATTAATTTATCATCATTCACTTAGTCTTATCATACATACAATCATATCTTTTCCATAATATATCTCATTCATAATTCATCAAACAATTCATTTCCATAGTTCATCATTTAGGCTTCATAACCTCTTCATTTTTACCTCAAAACTATCTAAATAACATTCATGAAACAACTCATAACTTAAGGTTCATCGATCATACAAAAACAAAACATTTCATCATCTTTCATTATTATATCTAATTCTCTTTCTAAGAATATTACTCCAACATCTTTCTTATACTTTAAATTCTTAATCTATTTCCTCACATAATAGGTTATAATTCATGCCTTTCATATCTTCAAAATAAGAACACATCATATACATTTATTCATCAATTTCCTACATTCATCATCAACACAAAATTAAGATATACCACATTTCTTTATTTATCAACTTTCAACCCTCATTCAACCATCACCTTCATTATTAATCATCATAAATGCTTCTTCTAAAAACTCACGAATAACATTAGCACACTACCACTAGAACATAAACCTCTTTATTATTACACCCACGTTAAAGCAAATATACTAGTTGATGATCATTTCACCTCTTAATCTATCATCAAAAACATGTCTATCAAGAAGCCATGAAGAACAATACACTACTTACTTGATTAGCTCAAAGCTTCTTCAATCACCATGAAACCCTAACTCCTCCATGATACACGATCATCATCATTTTTGGTGGAATAGAGTGGTTCTTTTAGTGACAAGATGAATAAATAGCAAGGATCCTGAAGTATAAAGTGAAAGATGGTGGTGAGTTTCACTATAGGGAGAGTTAAAGGTGTCGTAGAAATGAAGAAGAAGAGAAAAGAAAATCACAAAGAAGAAGAGAAGAAGAAAGCATGGATTAACCAAACGAAAGACAAAAAAGTGGTCTTTTAATGAAAATACCGTGAGTAAGGTGTGTGGCATGGCAAGTGACACTTGTCACTTGACATATGTCACCACCTTGTGGTTCTCAATGGGCCCTCTTTAATAACCAGTCCATTTATCTCCAATTTCTATTCCAATTATCTGCCAATTTTCTATGACACTTGTTATTAAATCCTAATGTCCCTTATTAATAATATATGTTATCATTTGACTCTTATTTCCACTACCATTTATCAATTATCCTGTCACTTGACATTTTTCCTAGTCCCAAAAGTACTCATAATTATCAGAATTTCCCCAAATTTCAACCCAAAATTCTAAGCCAACAATTATACTCAACAAATCAATTTTTAAGACATTTCATTCACTATTCACATATTAATCACTTTAATATAAATTATTCATACCCAGAAAATGTCAAATGAGTGTATAAACAGTAATTGCAATGTGTATGAAAATCAATTCACATATGTGTGTATGCTACTGTTATGCATGAGTATGAAATGCATTTTTTAATCTCTTATTACCATTCCTCATTTACAAAAAAATCTAGGGTTATAACCTTTAGTATGTAAACGGGATGTCACAACTCTTATGAATCGTTTTGGATTTTCATTATAATTCCTCTTTTAAGGAGAAAAATACCTTGTTATACAATCTTTTATTTTGGCAAAGAGGAACCTCCTTTTCAATCTTTCTTCAAGGTAAAAAGAAACCTCAAACTACTTTTAGATAAATCCAATACAATGATTGCAAACCCCAAAATTAACTTATAACTCAAACTTGCTCACTTAGATGGTTTGATAATCACAAAAGGCTCACATCCTCAAAATGAGACAATAAATGCTCAAATTATTGAAAAGTACTCAGAAATGTGTATATAGGATGCTTAAATGCTACTTTATGCTAAAATCAATGATAAAATACCTAATTGATAGTGTTTTAGGACCCAAAATAGCCATTGGAGCTAAGAACTAGCTCTTACAATGTTTATGTTTGATGCATTAGTCAACCAGTATAGTATCCTAATCAACCAATATGCATTTACAATACTAGATTCACTAGCCGTTGGAACACTGGTCAAACAATAAAGCATATTAGTCAACTAATATGATATATTAGTCAAATAGTACAATAACCAATGTTACAATAAACTCTCAATGACCACTAACTTATATAGGTCGACTAATCATCAAAACATGATCTTAACACCTTTAAATGCTCAAAATCATTTGATTAATGTTATTATGTTTAAAAACAGTTCCCAAAAAGTTTTCCAAATATTATTTGAAAGATTAAGAGGCTTTTATATTAAAAGAAAATGCTTCAATATCTTTTGATGAATGTAAAGACTCGTGTAATTAAGAGAAATGAAATGTTTATATATGGTGAGCCTTTTAAACTATCAAAGATAATCAAGATGAGCTTACAAAAAGTAATACATTAAATATACTCAATACATCTTTATCTTCTTTTTAACTTGATTTTTATATTGAAGATTACAAACATCATCTTTTCTTTCATAATCTTTTAATACGGTAATATTTTGTTCTCATAGTCTTTTGCTTCAATATTAAACCCGTTAATAGTACTTATATTTTACTACCATCAAAACCTCGTAACCTTCTTTGATTCAACATAAAGAATTTATGAAAAGCTCATGTGTCAATTTAAAGATCAATAAATATTTCTCCTTATAGGTATATACAATAATGCTTTATCCCACTAAATATATATCAAGTTAATACGAAAGCAAGTGTATGCCACCTTCTATATACCATCAATGATTACCTCCTTTTCTTCATCACTTAATTTAAATCTTTTTTATCAATTTTCTTACTTGGCTCATGTGAAGGCTCTTAGTACTTTTACTTTTGAAATCAATGATTGGAGACACCATTGTTGTTCCTCATTTGATATCAATAGAGTTAATACCAATCATTAGGTACTTAGGATTTCATTTCATATAACAAGAGAAATCACAATGTGTTAGGAACCTAGACAAACTTATATCTTTAGATGTTAGTGCTTAGACATTTTTTAAACTATATTTTATTGGGTTTATTTCGCAAACATTGTTTCAACGAGAAATTTTTATGGATATCGGTATAATCACCATAAACATCTCACATAATTATATGAGTGTGACCTATAAGAATATGACATATATAAGTATTTCCAGATTATCTTTAGATGTAAAAAAAGTTAGTATTTAGTTTGGATATTTCAGGGTATGAAGATCTCCTTGTGATATAGTAAGGCCTAATAAATGAATTATAATAATAATGACAATTTCTCCTGTATTTATTGGACATGTGCCTTTTGCTTGAGTGGTGATCTATGATGATTGAAAGTTTATTTCAAGCCATTTGATGATAAAGAGGTTTATGTGAATAAGAAAAATATTGCATATTTTGTATGACTTTTCATAAAAACTAACCTACCTCTTTTTTTAACAAAAGGTCTAATTTGCTCCTTAAAATTTTGCAAAAGGTATAAGATGACCTTCCCATTATCTTTGGCACCAATATAACCTTTAACATTTCTAAAATATAGCAGTCTTCCCCAAAAATTGCTAAATCCATCAAATTGCCATTAATCTCTATTAAAATTTTCCATCTAGATGTACCACGTAAGATTAGTTGCCATGTTATTTAAGTAATAGTTTTATATCTTAATGTTAATTAATAAAACATTTTTATCTACATATAATCAAAAATATAAAAATATTTTTAATTTCCCACAAATTAAATCTCCTTCATCTGAGGAGTTCTCCTCTTCTTTGTTACCCTAGTTAGGCTCCCTGTTGTTCTTTGTCATTGTAATGGAAGTTCTGTCATTCTCTAATCGGTGCAGTGGAGGTTGGTTCTATCGTTCTCCAGTTGGCACAATGGAGGTTGGTTCCATCATTTCCTATTTCTTATTTTTTAATAATTTTGGTGTTGTTAATTTTATTGTTTACTATTGCTTGTTTCCTATTTCTACTGGTGTTGCTAAGTTTTCTATTTTTACCGATGTTATTAATATTTGTATTGTAAATTATCATGTTTTTTGTTTCATTTAGGCTCCTATTAGTCTTACTAACTAATACTACTATATACTATTGTTATAATAGCTAGTTAAAACATTATCCTCTGTCATACATATTTACATATATAGATAAACACATATAGTATACAAATATATATTTTTATTTTTAAGTCATAGGTCATATGTTTGGAGTAGGAAATTTTTTTAATAGATTTTGTATATTTTCTACTAGGAACACTTTGTTGTGCATAGTTTTTAGAGGGATTTAAATATTGCATTTCTAAGTGCAATTGATGATTAGTATCTTCATTAGTCCTTAGGTTTTAGTCACCATGTTATTGTGAGTAACAATAAGAAGATGATGATATTGAATGGTGGTATAAGCTTTTTAATGGTTATGTTTGTTATTGTTGCTTTGTTATGTTGTGCTTTTTAATGGTCATGTTTGTTATTGTTACTTGGTTATGTTGTAGCGTATACTAAAGTAATGGAGCACTTAAGATTAAAGATGTCATTTTTCAGGTCTTTAATAAAAAATGGTTCTTAAATTGGCATTCAATGCTTATGTGGATTCAACGCTTGTTTAAGGACTTTATAGAGTGAAAAAATCCTGGCTATTTCCAAATGAGGTTGTTGATATTGTTCAAAGATTGTTGAATGATAATGCTGGGTTGAATCATCAATTAGCTTTGAGTTACAAAGGTCCAACTGAAGATAAGATGTGAAACGAAGTTGTTAGAAGACTAAATAAGGAGGAAAAGAAGAAAAAAATTTAGTTGGACGAAAAAATAACACAAATGATGTATGAATTGAAGCTTATATGAATGATAACAAGGTGTCGAAAAAGATATTAATTACATATATTGTTGTTATTTCTATAACGACTTGTCTTATTATTATATGTTTCTCAATATTAAAATCATGGAGCTAAAAATGTTTTATATGAATGTGATTATGTAAGAAGTACTTGTATTATACATGATAATATGTTTAAATACTAGTTAATATGTTTTAGTTACTCCGTTCATATGTAAGTACATGTGAAATTTCATTTAAAATGAAGTTCAAATCATGACAATATATTAAAACATGAAATTGTAAAAAGTTCATTTGACAAGTATATGAACTATTTGACAAGCATAAACTAGTAACCTTGTAACTTTGACATTCCAAAAACTGAAAAGTTGATATTCATGTAATATATTGTTGTAATTGAATACATCCAACTAAAATGTTCCTAAGATACTACAAAGTGGATCCTACTATAATGCACACAAAATAAACATAATATATCCAACTAGGATAAACAAACAAAAAATATACAAAATGTAAACTGAATCCTTCCACAAGTTTCTAAAATTAAGATTAACAAACAGAATTCTTTACAACTAACACATGCTCAACTATTTTTCATTTACAATTTGTTTACTTCTAGTTTGAACGTTAGAAGCCAATTGGTTTGAATTAATAATAGCTCTTCGTCTGGAAGCTTGATCTTACAATTGCATTGATATGTTATAATGATAGTTGAAATGTGTTAGGATCAGTTAATCTAAATGTTTCTCTTCAATAGTGGCAGTGGAGTTGTAGATAACTATTACAAATAAAGTTAAAAAATTAATTAAATCATGAAACAATTAGATATAAGAAGAATAGTATATATGAATAATAAAATATAATAACTTACCTTAGCGCCACCGACTTTAAAAGGCTATCTGCTAACCTTAAGTCCACTAACTTTAGAAGTCTATCTAATTGTTATTATTATTAGATCTTTACTACGATTAGATGATTGTCCAATGTTGACATATCAATTAGTAATTTCCAAGATACATATAAATTACAAATTTAATTTAAACAAAAAACCTCAACTCCATCTTGATTTGAAGGAAGTGTACCAAATTTATGGCCACTTTTAGGACATTTTCCACAAACTTGAAATTGCCCCTTCTTTATTGGCTTATGAGGATGCTTCACTCACTTTGTTTCATCTTTATCCTTTCGCCTATTCTTCTTTGGCCTACAAGGCATAAATTTTTTCAAAGGTATATGTATCTCCTTAGGAATGTTTGGTGGCTAAAATTTTTTCACTCTAACATGGAAAATGGCTATAATTACATGATTATACATATACCTATAGAGTTCACATACCTTATAACTACAAGTCTACTCCCCTCCCCCCTCCCCCCCCTCTAATTGGACAATATATGTGTCATCTCTATTATTCACTTTATACTTCTTATCCATTTTAAATAACTCTCCATCTTATTACATCCCTTTTATTCTTGTTCAATTTTTTCATCACCTTAGGTACTATGCTCCCCTTCATTAACATGGTTTTAATATTCTTCAAAATTGCTAATGATAAGGCAATATCTGGCCACCAAAATCTAAGGGTCATATTGTTGTTTGCAATTGGAAATTTGGACTCAATGCTTTGGAAAGCACTACTCCATGTTTCCTTCAGATATTCAAGAAATCCATATACACATCTTGGAGCAAGCTGGTTTAATTTGCTTAACCTATCATCAAATTTTTAAGGAAGGTTGCCTAAGCACAATTTCAAAATGCTTTCCTCATATCCTTCCCCTTCCATTTCCCTACCTAGTTATGATATATATTCCTTACACACATCTTGTGCTTATCATAAGGCAATACATCATTCCTAGCTCATATGAGTCCCTAAAAAATAACAACAATTAGTTAAAAGTATTTATAGATATAGAGGGATGTAACAAATAACTTTAATTTGGATAAATTACCTTTTGTATATCAGAAATCTTAGTTATTCCTTCACCATCTCCAAGCTTTAAGTTATTAGCTAAATATACCTATCTCAAACTAACATAATCAAAATCCACATTGTTAAAAATTTTAGGAGACTTGCCAACATACTTTAATGTACCCTCATGAGTAAATGTCCTTCGTGAAATATCCTCATACTGGCTCCTTCATTTACTACTATCCTATAAAGAAAAATTGGAAAATAGTTATAATTATACTACAAAAAACTTAAAACACAAAACTTAAATAATATATATTTGTAATTGTTGAATAATTCAATTAATACACACACACACACACACACACATATATAAAACACCTGAAGAGTGGCTACTTTATAAACAAATGTCCAATTCTATATATGAAGGGATTTGAAGTGTGTGAAAATAGTAAAATTAAATTTGTATTTTAAGTGTCAAAATGTAATGGGAATTCTTTATGCAATACCCTTATACCCCCTTTAAAACCATCACAAAACTTCCACATAAAAAATTGCACAATCCATTTTTTATGTTTTCTTTTGTTTCATTATGTCTCCATTTATAAGATAGATGAACGTAAGAGTGCTATTATTAGTTAAACATCTATAAACTAAAATAGGTGCTGCTAGAACATTGAATTTAGGGCTAGAAGGGAGAAATATACAAGTGAGAAGAATAGTGATATTCTCTATTGAGAGAAAAGTAAATTGTTAAAAGTAGTAGTAACTTCAACCTTTAATCAATTTTCTATTTCATTAGGGCCTCTCCCTGACTTATCTCATACCTATATTTAGAAATGTGGCTACAAATTGGAAAAAATGGGTATTTTTAAACAATCAAAATAATGGCTAGATTAAATATGATATTATGAGATATGGTTCTTGAAGTCCAATCACTAATTCTAGATGCTTATGAATTAGCAACATTACATCTAATAATAATTATGTCATTAACTAAACAAAAAGACACTAGATTACCATTGTCGTTAAAGATAAAGAGTGACGTATTTATGTAACATCCCATTACCTTTGGGAGGTTAGAATAGTAAATATGAGTGATTAATGAGAGCTTAGAAATGCATTTTT
>JANQAP020000106.1:1340923-1352368 GCA_026874005.2 Erythroxylum coriaceum
ACGGGATATATAGCCCCGGAGTGCTTTGATAAATTCGTTGAGATTGCTGAAAAATGTGTGCGCGATAGGGGAATTGAGCGGCCCAACATGCAGGAAGTGATAGAGATGCTGGAGTTTGCATTACGACGGCAAGAGACTGCAGATGCAAACAAGAAGGCGACGAATCCAAGCGGCGAAGTTGTGTATCCAGAACTATTGTACCATCCTCCTCAATACCCTACGGCTCTGCATGGTTCTGAATTTGATTCAAGGACTGCGACTAGGTTGGATAATTTTCACGGCAAGTCCGAGGCCACGGAGTCTTCTAGTTGTATCACGGCATCTACTAATTATAGCTTTTCCTACACCACCAATAGTACTTAAAACGTAACTGTGCAAGTTTGGCGTTCCAAACTACGAGGGGAACGATTTCAGTTTCATGTTATTGTGCGGCACTTTCAATTGTTCAAATAGTTAGTTTGCTAAATAGTATGACAATAATTGCAATATTATATTGCAGATGGCAATTTAAAAGGTAAAACCCTTTCATAAATTTGTCTCTTTGTTAATTTCTGAATATAATCGAATGCTTGATATAAATTATGCTTTTATAGGAAGACCTAAAATGATGAATAATGTTCAATTTTATCCTTAATTTGATCTCTTGTTTCACTTAACCCATACCAATCTTACCCATTTTTATGTGTAATAATGCGCTTGATGAGAAATCATTGACTTAGTTTAATAGATGCAAATTTATAAAATTAGTGATTTTATTATAGCAACCTAGGATGAAAGTAGATGAAAATAATGGTCATATTAACATATTTAGATTTAGAATTACATATGCCATATTAGCTTTTAATTTAACATATTTTAAAGTTAATTCTCCGAATTTAAATGTTAACAGTTTGCATTTTATATTACAAAGCATTTTCATATTCCAATTATTATCATCTAACCATTAGAATCATTAACACAAAATTTTTATAACACCATTGTGTGTCTTCTGGATCTTAATATAGATATAACACGGCTAAAAGATTCAAGTTTTTATAAATTACTAAGCTAATTTGCAAAAGTTAAAATACTACCTTATTACTAACTTGATCTTCCGAACTGGATGTTTATAAAAAACGACTACTAAATCATATGCTAAATATGTTAGTTTATACTTTATAGTTAATTGGTTGGTTATAATTTAGTGACAATTATTTAAAATCATTCTTGTTAATATACTACTAACTCATATGCTAAATATTTATCTTGTTAATCGTTTTATTGGGTTCTGGGTTTGTTTCTTCTATTCAATTAATTAAAAATGATATCTCCCTTGTCCGAACCTTTGCTAGTAGTGCTTTTGCCGCTTGTTTCCTGGAGGTATTGATTGAAAGTTGAAGCCTTTTTATCATTAAAGCGTATTTATAATTTTGATTAAGTTATCAATCACCCCTTTCCCTTCACTGCACCGCATTTCTTACTTGATCTACTACATTCGATTCCAAGATTAAGGCAGCAGAAGAATGTATTTGATTTGGACATGAGGTTTTGTTTTAATTTTACATGCTTTTGCTTTTTTATTTTTTAATAGCCAACTCTTCTGGATCTTGAGATCTATGTATTATTTGTTTTTTTTCCGTATTTTCTCGTATTAGTCACTCTTAAGATCTTGACAATGAAAGCTCCGTTCCTTAATGGTTGGTTCTAGTTCAATCGCCATTTCCACGATATTTTGGTTCTTGTACTTACTCTCTCTAAGGTACCTACCTACCTGTCGCTCCGTCTCTCTATCTCTATTGTTTTTAGTCTCTAATTCGGTGGAACTGAGCAAACCAGTCATGAATCCTAGTGGTCAGCTTATTGCTGTCTCACAACAGGAATGAGTTTGTGCTCATTAATGCTGATGAGAATGTAAGAGTAAGATGCACTTAAACCATGTTTTTGTATTTTCATTATATTTTGGGGCCCTTTTGCTTGTTTTGCATATTTGAGATTTGAGTTTTCTTTGGAAATGGTACTACTTAGTCATTAGTGCTTTGTTTTTGATGTAGTTTGGTGCTATTTTAGGGTTATTTTTTTTTTCTGATTTTATTGATAAGTCTAGGGATTTTGTGACTTGCCTTGTTGGTTTATTTTTCCTATGTGCATTTTTCAGAGAGAACAAAAATTAGGTTTTGAGTACTTTTTTTCACCTAGTACTGTCAGGTTGTTTTTTACACTTTTCTTCTCAAAATCTTGTCTTTCTAGAGAATTATTTTCCTGGAACTATGTTGTGCTAGAAGCAATTCAAGGTAAAAGTTTCTTACTTTTTGTTGTTTATTACTTTTTGTTATACAACTCCTCTTTTGATTATGTTAGCAACTGAGTGCTCGTTGGCTTATATCCAAGGTATTGCATTTTTAAATTTGAAACACCCTTATGTTTCCTATATTTGGCTTTTCGTGTTGTTTTCATGTTGCACCTTTTTTCTTGGTAGGTGGTGAAGTGGAGTTTTTCAAGTTCTAGGAGTATGATCGTCTCTGATTCTAGTCCTACTCCCAATATCAGGTTTTGCATTTGTAAAGGAGTAACAGTATATCTATCCCTTTCTAATTGTTTTATCTTTATTGCTACATACATTATGACTACTGCTTTTAACTCTTGAATGCATCTTTATTGTGACTGTTTGCAAGTTTTGTTTTGTATGTGAATTTCTTAACAAGTCCATCTTATTAATAAGTTGGACATCTTTTTAATAAACTATTATTATACTGCTATATTTTTATTCTATTTTATTTATTTTTCTGAAGTTATTATTTTATTTTAATTATTTATTATTACTATATTCTAAGTATTTATTTATTTGAATAAAATAAATGAATTATTTATTTATTTTAGTTTTATTTATTTACTCTTTTTAATCTGCATCAATTATTTGTAGTTTTTTGTTGTATTATTACTCTAATATGTACTTTTTTTGTTTTCATTTTTCATTGTCACATTTGCATTTTGGTTTATCGGAAACAGTCTCTCTACTCTATAGGGGTAAGACTGCGTATTATCAGACCTCCCCAAACCTCGCTTTAATGCGAAATTTCAGACTGGGTGATGAAGACGATGATTCTTTATCTTATACATATTTAGATATATATGGTAAAATCTATGGGAAAATATACATTGTAAATGAAATTATAATAAGATCATAATTATAATATTCATATCGCATATGTATTATCCCTATATTGTTCCTAATTATTGTTTTATTGAGATTGAATATTAATAAAGCATAAAAAGGACTAGTATACATTATGATTCTTCCTTATGAAAGAACTAGTCAATCTTATAAATTAGAGGATGGGTATGCTTAAACAAACATGTGAGTATTTGTTAGAGAACAGATTCACTGAATTAACCCATATAAGAAGTTTATTTTGAACATTATTTGTTTGTCTTTGAAAATTCTCATTGCGAAGATTGTAAAAGTGATCTTTTTACTTGAGATCTCCGCAGTTATCTCATGTAGGGATTAATATGTTTTGATACTACTTATAATCTATTATAGTCAAGGATAGCTCAGTTAGTAGTCATCAAATATATCATAAACCATATGAACGTAATTAAGTGATCAATATATGATTCATTATCCTAAAGTAATTAGAGAGAATGTTCCATTGTTCCTGATTAATATTGATTCAAGAAAATCTTGGCCAACCTAAAATGACACTTTGAAAATAATTTTCAAATGTTAATAATTGAATCAATCTAATGGTCAAGAACTAATATGATTGGGCTCAAATAGAGTAAACATTAATTATATACTCTACATCCAATCTGAACATTTTATGATGAAACACTTCAACATTTTTAAATATTTGGAGGTCACGATATGCAGCTAAATTCCAATCTTGATCCATAGATATAAATTATTTAATTAGATAATTAAAAATAAATTAAAAGAGATTAATTTACCTAATCTTAAATGTAATTCAGGGTTATAATTATATCCATTGTCATCATATTTAGGAACTTAATGGGTCAAACCAAAAGAACGAAATTAAAAGAGAAAAGACATTTTAATCAAGTTGAACTTTATTGTAAAGTTTGAGAAACTTTATGATTAAATATGATATATTTTATAATAAGGATCAATATGAGATATTGGATTTTATTTGGGTATAATTGATATTTAATTAGAATTAATTGTGATTCTAATTAAATTTTAATATTAATTTTAGTTAAATTACTAAAATATATAAAGCTTATTATAAATATGTTTAGGCTTTAAATTAGCGAACACTTCTTACCTAACCCTCTCTACAACAGTTTTAAAGTTTTGCCAACTTGATCTATGGATACTATTAAAGATCAAATATTTGTGCGGCTATAGTGATTGAGATGAGCCAATTTTAGAAATCATTCAAGAGAAAAGACAAGAAAATGAGCAAGCTTAAGAATAAGGCATGAATTAAAAGCCATGTTTTATTGTTTTATGTATTTATTATTTTATAGAATTTAACTGATCTTGACTTTGCTACATGTGGGATCAGAACTTGTCCTGATTTTTCAACATTAGTATCAAAGCTTATTTTAATTCTATAATTTAATTAAATTTACTTGATTGTTATTGATTTGATAACAATTAAAGCTTAAAAGCTTAATTATTTGAATGATTTTACCTAATATTTATTATGATAATATTATTAATTAATTAGGGTTAGTTTTGTTCAATGAAACAAAACTATGACTAACCCTTTTTTTCTGGAAAGCTTACGACATCTTATTATTCTATTTCTTTAGCTTTAGGAAATCGACATGCTTTATTTTGTGTTTTTCTCAAAAAGTGAATCACTTTTTCCTTTATTGTTCTGAAAATAATATATGCCTTGTTTTGTTCCTTAAAAACATGGTTATTGCATGCTCCCATAGCTTTAGCAATATGAAAAATACAAGAGGTGTCAACGGACCGGGCTGAGCCCGGGCTATTAATGGCCCGGCCCGACCCGGCCAAACCAAAAAAAATTTCAGGCAAGCCAAAAGAGGACCGAAGCCAACTGGCCCTTGGCTCGGTCCGAGCACCTAGTCGGGTCTTAGTCGGTCCAGTCATTTATTATATTTTTAAATTTTTTATATTTTTATTTTAAGAGAATATGAAAAAATTATAGTTGTATTTTTTAAAATTCATAAATTATACATTATAGCATAACCATTTATAGTAAAGTATAAGATGAAATTACTTATAAATTATAAAAAATATTTATTTAAAATAAAAGATATAAAATATGAACCAATATATATTTATTAAAAATATGTAGCAATGATAATGTTGTCATAATTATTCCCTACAAACAAGATAATTTAATTTTAATTTTATAATTTTATTATAACAACTAATTATAATGCAAATGTAAAAAGTTATTATCTAAGTACAATAATGTAAAAAAGTTATTATCTAAGTACAATGAATTTATTTCAAATATTATTTTTACGTGTTTAATAAATTATTATATTTCTATTTAATATGTTTTTTAAAAAATAAAATAAAATATTTTCAAACTTTTAATGCTTTTATAAATTATGTACAAAATTCTTAATTGATGTAGTTGTTGTACTTTTAGTTATTGTTGATTTTTTTTACTTGTATAGTTGTATAAATGTTACTTTCTTTTCATATTATATCTATTATTAAATAATCATTGCAAAACTTTATATTTTTATTACACGTATTAAAAGAAATTAATTAATATCATGATTAATCTTAAAGCATTTAAACTTTTTTATTTTATTTTTCTTATTTACACAATATATACATTATGCATATATGTATTTATATTAATCTTAAAATGAATTAATCACTTTATTAATCCTAATGTATCAATTCCAAAACAATATATAAGTAATTGAGTTATAAAAACAAATACATATAGTATATTATATTGAAAATAACTATTATTTTATTAAAACTAGAATACATTTTATAAATATTTTTGATATGATTTTATAAATTATTTTTATTACTTTTGAAAATAATTCTTTTACTTTTTTAAATCATTATATTCTAATTAATCTAAATTTATATTCATAAATTTTTTCTCCTTTCTAAATTCTAATATTAGAAGATTCATTCCTAAGTCACTCTAATTAAAAGTTTGTTAAAAGTAATTCCTTACTCGAAACTTGATATAAGTTTTACTTTAAATCCTTCTTGTTTTTAAAGTGTTATAAGTATACTATATTTCATAAAATTTATAAAATTTGTACCTTTTTTTTAATATATATATATATTATGTCACAACTTTAAATTTTAACAACATGTAATTATGATATAATAAAGTTATTAATTTTATCGAATATTAAATTACATAATATTTATATCTTTTTATTTAAACCACTTAATATTTCATTTGAGTAAACCATAAGTCATTAAATGAAAGCGTAACATCACTAACTTCTTAATGTTTTAAGTAATATTTTAGGTATAATGAGCTCAATATTAACTCAATTTGTGTTAAAAGTCATTAAGTTAAGTTTAGATTGAAGGGTGCTACATACATTTGCATATCATTAATGAGAAAATATATTTTAAAATTAAAATCTTGAGATTTATTTATTGGTTTAATTAATTAGGAATTTTAATTCAATTGATTAGAAATTTGTACGAAATGTCATTAAGTGAATAGTTATACTTAAGAATTTCAATTTAATTAATTATGAATTTTAAGTTTACTTAAATAATTTATTAATTATTATAAAAGCGAATTGATAAAACCAAATTCATTAACTATAGAAAATTTATTGTACCCGTACATGAATGATTATCTGAATCATTTTACAAGAAATGATACAATTTACAAAATTAAGATAATATCATGCTAGATAGAATGAAGAGTGGAGACTAAGAGAGCATCATCTAATTGACTAATTGTACTTGTTAATAAGATCGTCAACAGTATGGACCAATCATTTGTATGTACAAATATTATATTTAGTAATATAATATTAAAATAAAAAGAATATTTAGTAATGTAATATTAAATAAAAAGAAAATTAAAACTACCTTCATCTTTATATATTTGATCAAAATAACCTTCAATTGGTAGATTAATTTCACTAGTCCCCTTCGCATTAATACCTATGGCTTTAGGAAAATAAAAAACATAATATTAGTATAGATAACGTAAAGATAGATAAAATAAATATATCAAAAAGAAAAGAATTTACCATCAATATATTTGTTAGTTAACCAACTTTGAGCACACATAAAGGCTTTTATAGTGTGATAATGAAGTCGACCACGATAAGGAGTAATGACACAACCACTAGTACTAAATGTAGACTCTGAATCAATGATTGATGATGGAATAGCTAATAAGTCCCATGCAATGGCTTGCAAGATTGGATAATTATGTGTAGACATCTTCCACCATGATCATATATCGAACGACTCAACTTCAATTTTAGGAACACAATCTGTGGAAAAATATTTTTCTAATTCCATCGTATTGTAAGAAATTCTAGCAATTTTCTCTTTCAGAAAATTTGAAAGAGAATATGTCAATAATGGGTTAGAAGAAAAGGTCGAACTTGAAACTGAAGTCTGAGTTGAACTGCCTGCAGCACTACTAAGATCCTAATCATGAGTTTGTTGCATTCTGACTTCATAATCATGAAACAATTGATACCATAATTGTTTTATGGTATGTAGACACTCTTGAGCTTCACCACTGTACATTGCATTATAAATATATTCAACCCCGTCCATCTTATATCTCAGGTCCAATACATATAATACTGCACCAATATCTTCAACCTTAGACTAATAAAAATTAAACTTCTCTGCCATCTGCTCTGCTATAGTCTGAATCACTGCATTGGAGTTAAACATCCATAATGATAAAACATGCTTTATGTTGGATATAGTGCTAAAGATACAATGCGAAGTTGGACATTTTGTTCTTGAGAATAATTCAGTCCAATTATTGAATAATTTCAACTTCATACAAAGTTCTCTAGCCAAGTCCCATTGATCCTCTGATGGTATGCAGATATACTGAGAATCCCTTTCTGCTAATCTAATAAATAGCTGAGCATATGGGATTGTCGACTCCAATATCTTAAAAGTTGAGTTCCATCTAGTAGGACAATCTAAAACCAACTTCTTTGAATTTGGAATGCATAAAATTTGTGAACCATCTTCAAAAGTTTCAACTCCTTTAGGAGTTGCACTCCAATATAAAATACTATTCCGAATATACTTTAGTGCTTCCTTTATCGTCTCCAATCATCATTCACAATCAAGTTAAGAATATGCACAAAACTATGCATATGAAATAACTTACCTCTAGCCAATAAGCTCCCAACCTGCATCTTACCCTTCAACTTCTCAATCATGGCATCATTTGTGCTACAATTATCAACTATGATGGAGGATATTTTGCTATCGATATTCAAATTCTTCAAATAGTCTTTCAACACGTTTGCCAATTTTTCATTTGTATAAGGTGTCAGCACATAAATGAACCTATCATAAAAAAGCATACTAACATGAATCATAAATTCAAAAAATAATGAAAAAAGTAAATGATAACAATATTAAAGAATATAAATTACCTCACAAGTTTATTGCATAACTTCCAATCATTATCAATATAATGTGTCGTCACCGCTATGTAACCCTTCTTTTGGTTATCGACTGTCTACATGTTCGTTGTTATGGCAATTCATCCTTGAACACTCGACAATACTCTTAATGTTTCTATCTTTTTGTCCTCATAAATTTTGAAAATGCCATTCCTCAATGCATTCCGAATTGGAACCTTGAAAGTTGGTTGGAGTGAATTAAGAAATATCTTGAATGTTTTGCTTTCAACCATATACAACAGGTGTTCATCTCCAATAATCATATTAGCCATCAAAATTCTTGATCTTTGGTTGTTAAAAGTTGTTACGGTCATTTCATTCTTTCCTTTCATAAGACTAGGGGTCAAAAATGTTTGACCTCCTAAAACCATCTTCCTTCTAGTACATGATTCCATATGCCTCTTTAAATGAGATGTTCCACCTTTCGAAACACTTGAATACAACTTTTGATAATAATTGCACTTTGCTTTTTCAATTTTGTCGGTTGATATAGTCTTCTTAAAGTGATTCCAAACTTCACTTTTATGTTGACTAACTTGAGTTCTAATTGAAGTTCTATCCTCAGTTGGTGTCGGAATAGAAGTTTCCACTTCTACCCCTAGTACTGGATTAGAACTCTCAACTGAAAGAATATGCTCATCCATCCGACAAAAAATATAAATACTTGAGGTTAGAAATAAGAATGTATTAGGAAATGACACATTCTTAATCAAAATACTTTGCCTATATTCTAATTAAAAATATTCTATATAAAACAAAATGTTCAAGAAAATCAAAGAATGTCTAAACTTTGAATACGCTAGAATGTCCGAGCAACTTATGTTGATCATTTAGAGGTGTAATGGTATGTTACTGCATTAAGTGTTCTTGATAATATTTTTAATTTTTTCCTTTGGAAGGACTAACTGTATTGCATCTGCTCATTTGCAATTATATTCACTGCTAAACTTGTTGGCAAAAGGATAGTGTTAGAAAAGTAAATTTATAGAGCTATATATACTAATGAAATTAAATCTATAGAGTTATATATTCAAATGGATGTCATGTTAAGAAAGTAAGGCTATATATACTAATGAGTTACAACTAGATGACACTTTGGATAGAGTGAAACTTTAATTCTTCAAGTCTATCTAAGTTGAAACAAAATGTACAGACGATATGGAAACTTGAAACCACCTGCAAAGTAGTTGTTTGTTCACATCAGTCAGAATATGATTATAGTTATTATTATGGTTCTATGCCAACAAGTAAATCTAGGAATAGATTTTGATGCTAGTATATAACATGTGGCCTACCCTTTTTCTATATGATAGATATTCAAAAACAACATAAATGCTTTATGATCATTCTAAGTGGAAAGGAACAAAACTTTGATTCAACTTAAAATCCATTACTCTGATGAGAGTTTTAATCAAAATCATATAGATCAAAGAAAAGGGAACAGTTATATCATTGGACTAGAGGATCTGTTTATGTGAGTTGCTGGTCCAGATTTGATTTAATACTGCCTATTTCTCAAATTAAAGTGTTTGGAAACTCTATTATGGTTACAGAAAACACCCTGTTAAAGGCTAAAAAGGAAGTCTATCTATATCCATAAAATGTAAGGCTAAATTAAACACAAAACAAAGAATAGGAGGATTGCCTTTTAACACTAACAACTTCATGCTGAATCTTAAAGTAGAAATCCAGAATTCAATAGATTCAAGAAGGGGGATAGGTGCATTCTAGATGTCAGTGCTGTGTAGACTGTATAAGAAGGGCTACTTAGGAAGAAGTTTTTGCACAAAAGTTAGCTCCTATAACAAAAATTAACGTGCATAATCCTAGTGGCTAATATCATCATAATATGTATCACCATATGGAGCAATGAATAATACTACATTGAAGTTGAACTCATTTACTTTTCAGGTACAAAAAAATCAATGTGCTTCCATCTACCATTACTTGAAATTGCAAGATCTTAATAACAAAATGTAATATTCATTGAAGTTGTACATTATCTATCACTCCATAATTACAAGTACCCTAGTTATTTAGAATAAATCTTAATGCTGCCCGAGGCTTCTGCTAATAGAATGTTGTTGAAAGAGCTTTCTCCCAAGAATTTGATGGTCCATATGATTAGAGTTTAAAGTTTATAGGACGATATCTATAGTGAATTAGTTGGTCTATATAATTAAATTTCTGTTTCGTTTGTTAGTGTTACAAACAACTAACAAAACAATCTCTGCGGCATTTCATCAAACACGTTACAAGCATTATCTCATATTCCCAATATTAATATACAAAATTCTCAAATTAGCCACATCAGTTTTCAAAACAACCAAAAAAACCAAATTGACCAAGAGAGAATGAGAGATTACCTTATTAAGTACATTGGACCGTTCACTGAATCACCGTTGGTTGTTTAAGCATTGGTGACTTTGACGTGCACACGAGTCACGACAGATGATGTGCGAAGAAGAAAAACGAAAGAAGAACGTGAAACGAAGAAGAAGAATAGAGAAGTGAAAGCAATTGAGTGAGGGGTCGGGGATGAAGGGAGATGGATGGAGGTAGGAGGAGGCTACTGAGGGGCGAGTGAGCGAGGGGAGGGTGGACGTTGTTGGCTAGCTTTCATTTAATCAGAGGCAAAATGATGTCATTTTTGCTTGCAACAAAATGACGTCGATTTTGCTTGTAACAAAATGACTTCGTTTTGTATTGTATTTTATTAACTGCTATAACTTAAACGACATCATTTTACTCTTAGGCCCCGTTTGGTTGGCGGGAAAGTAAAGTAAATTTGGAATCTGATTCTTCGGAAAATGAATCTACGGAAAGTAAAGATATTCACATGTTTGGATA
>JANQAP020000106.1:1352468-1363056 GCA_026874005.2 Erythroxylum coriaceum
ATTCTTTTGTTTCTAACATTATTGTTATTTGATTGTCATCAAAATTAGTCATCGTAAAGTCCTCTTGACTTAACACCAAAGGTATATAATAGGTTTTGAACGCCATAAGATAATAATCCTGATAAGTTTACAAGTTCCCAAAACAACCAAAAGAGAAATTTACCTTACTCAATGAATTCTAAATTTTTCTGAAGTGTCTTGAACAATACAATCCTTACCTTCATATAGGCATTAGTTTTGAGCTAATTAAATAAGAAATCTCTAATTGAAAACATTATTATTTGATGCTTAAAACCATTCCTAATTTTGTAGACAACTTACACATGTTTTTTTTAATGTTTCTTATGAATCTTGGTCAGTTTGAACATGTCTTGGAATGCTTTGAACATATTGGACTATCTTGGACACTCAATGCTCTTCTTAACTCAGTTTGGATCAAATTTATTGGGTCTTGAATACTTTCCAAACTAATTATATCTTGTTTAGCATATATCCCTTCAATTAGCCCATTTATAGCTTCCTTTATCTTCTTAGCTCTAACTTTTGTAATTGGGCCTCTTCGAATGCTCAATGGATCCTTTAGAGCTTTGCTCAGGCCAGCTTGGTTCTCATCATCTTCTCTTATTAATTTTGAACTGCAAAATTATCACCTTTTTAAGAAACCTTATCACCATAAGGTTTATGTGGGAAATGGTTGCTAAAAAAATAAATAGGTGCTTCTATATCTAAATTCTTTAAAGATTAATCCAACTATTAGATTAACAATTGATGTAGTTACTTAATTAGGCCTTTTTAATTATCCCTCTTTGTTGAATAACTTCTAAGTAGCAATCAACTAATTTTAATTGATTTGATAATGTAAAGATTGGTATGTCCTTGAAAATGTGTTTATTGAACTATGACATGTGGAATGTAAGATGGATCACTGCTTCTCGTGCAAGCTGCAGTTTGTAAGCCACTTTTTCAAAATTTTCTAAGATATTGTAAGGTCCATAAAATAAAGACATCAATTTTATGGTTCAATCTTTTTCTTGATGAATGTTGATTGTATAGTTGAAGTTTTGAATACATAATCTCCAATGGCAAAGTTCATGTCTAGCCTTTTTTTATCTACTTATTGTTTTGTTTTATAGAATGCTTGTCTTAGGTGAAATTTGAACACTTTAAATATTGTCTTTGTATCTCTTAATGTTTAATATAATTCTAACATTTTAAATCACTTACAAAATATAGGATATGAAGAGAGAGAGGATAAGCATAAACAAGTTCAAACAATGTGATATTAATGAAGGCACGATACAGGGTCTTATACAACCATTCTATCATAGGTAGCAATTCCACACATCTCTTAAGACAATCCTTGCAAAGACAACTTAGATAAGTCTTAAATATTTTATTAATAGGTTTTGTTTTCATGTCCAATTTAGGTTGGTATGTCATGACAAAAATAAAGACGCACCTCTTGCAATCTAAATAATGCTTACTATAAATTACCTAGAAATATAGGATCACGTTCACTAATTATTATCTTTAATGTATGATCGAGTTTGAAGATATTATTGATGAATTAGGATTATCCACCACCATTAGGATTATTTTGTTCCCTTCCATAAATAAAATTCAGACCTCTTAATCCAGCATTCTTATGGTATAGGTAGAGATTGTAGAAGTACTAAGTATGCTATTAGTTTATATTTGCTTCTTTGGAATATAAAGCATTTCATGGCACAATTGTTAACATTGATAGTTAGATTTTTTGAAAAAACACTCATTGCAACTTATTAATAGTTTCCTTTATACTAGGGTGATCCCCTATAGCTCTATTATGAGTCAATAGTATAAATTTGTTTTTCAATTTTTATCACTACCAATTACTATCCTCCTTTTCAATCTTAGTAACCCCCATTTCCATTTATAGGTAGTAGAATCTAATGTTCCATCATATAGTCTCAAAATTAAATCTTCTATAGCTTGATCTCCTTTCCAATTATTTTTAATATCTTGCAAACCTTTATTGAACTTAAGAAATTGTTAACTCAAATAGTTCAATACTTAAGAGTTTATAAAAACCAACATCATTCTCCTTTTTAATTTTACAAACCACTTTACAATTATAACATAAAAGCTTATAAAAATAGGATGTTGGTGCTAGTGATATATAGTTGGTGAGTTCCTACTCATAGCAAGTAGATTATAAGTTTTTGGTAATTTGGTGAGCTACAACTTGTCCTATTAGATTTTGGTTTGGTTTTCTACAATGTAGCTTCCTTCTGCAGCTCTCTCTTCTTCCTTATCCCCTCAACTTAGCCTGATTATACTCCTATTTTTCTGCCATAAATCATTCTCCTTTATTTCTTTTGGTTCTCTCTCTCTCATTTCCATTTCTTTGTATTTTTGTTCACTATATCCCATCCTTTAACAATTTCATCCACTAGTCACTATTAGGAACTATTATTCCTTCTCCATAGTTTCAACTTTAGAACCTTTCCCAACCTTAGTTCACACTTCTTCCCTCCTTTATATCCCCCCAGCTTCATCCACCCTTCCTCACCCTGATAGCTATTGGTTTTACCCTTTATCCAAGTGGAGATTTAAAAGTTGCTTTAGCTACAACTCCTCCTATCAAACATACCTAGGTGTAGGCTACTGTAAACTTTAATCCTGAATCCAAACTTTCATTCTGTGCTCCTAAACTTTGGATCATCATATGGTCTCTCAACATATCTCCATTCTTTAAGCAGGAGTTAAAAAAATAGAAAACCATCATTTTTAGCTTTTTCCTTGACAAAAGAGTTCCTTTCCTAGTAATGAAAACTTGGTTAATGGCTAACTAGAAGCACTTTGGTTTGCTTAATATCATCTTGAATAATGATAACATATTTCCTTTCAAATTCAATTCTTCTAAATTAGTTTCAACAGTCATCAAAGCAGGACCCTGACTTATCAATAATAAATCATTTTTAGTTTAACCTTGGAGATTTAGAGTGAAGTTTGAAGAAACTAAGCTACCTTGCAAGGTTAATTGGGAGACCTTTATGTCTTGATCAAGCTGCAGCTAAAACTAAGAGGATTAATTTTGTCAGAATCTATGTGGCTATTGAGGTACTTGTAGAATTGCCTGAGGAAGTCCCCATAATGGAATTCAATGACTTTCTAAAGCTTATTGAGGACATAGTTAAAATAACATATGCCTAGTAGCCCCTTAATTTGAAACCTAAGGAGATCTAGGAATCAACAGGGAAAGCTTTTGAAACAGGTAGCTACTAGGAACTCATACAAGATAAGTCTTACCTAGATCAGAAGGCAGAAACATTTGCACCCTTGAATGGCAATTCAACCCCTCTAGTTGCTAATCTAATCCTAGAAATCATTGAGCCTCCTTTCATAAAGCAGAAACAAACATTACACAACCTTGCAGTAACTTTATTGAAGATCCTAATAATACAATCAACATCACAAAGTTTATCCTCACTTCTAGCAATTCTTAAAACTACAATAACAGCTCTACAAATCAATCTCAACTTCTAGTTACTCCTAAAGCAACTTTAAGTAAGGATGCCTTATCCAATAAAGAGGAAAATTGCCACCTTAGTAATGAAAAGACATATAAAGAGAATTTTCATAGGAGGAAGTCTAATAGAAAGAAGAACCAATCTTCTTCTGCTTCAAAACCATGACTATCTCAACCTATAACATAAGAGGCTTATCTGCCTCTATTAAGCAACAAACAACAAAAATTTTGTGACTGAGGACAAATTAATCTTGTTGGGAATTCTAGAAACCAAATTGAAGAAGAATCACTGTAGCATCCTTTCAATATTTCCATCATGCTAGAAAGCCATTTCCATCCATACTTCTCACCCCAATGGGAGAATTTTGATGTTGTACAACTTTGATAAAATAGAACTGATCAATATAATTATGAGTGATCAATTGATTCATTTAAGGTAAAAATCATTGATCTAAACTTACAGCTGGAAATTTCCATTATATATGCTCTTAATTAAAACTTTTAAAGAGCACCACTATGGAACAAACTTTTTGACATCTCACAAGGCATCAACACTCTTTGGCTTTTTCTTGGAGACTTCAACTCCATAATTCATCTCGATGAGGTTAATGTCTATCAATCTGGTGCCACTTAGTGATGATCTAAAACATTTCTTGAATAACATTCAAATCACTGATTTACCTATTGGGTAATTTCTATACTTATAGTAACAAGCACAAAGGCAACGTTTTTATAAAAAAAAATAGAGAGAGACCTCTCTAATCTTTCTTGGCTGGTTTAATTTCCTAACTTAGGTGATTTGTTTCCTAATAGCAGCATTTCTAATCACTCTCTAGTTATAGTCCATTTTGATTCTCTATAGTATCAGATTAGGCATCCATTTCACTTTAATAACTTCCTGATGAATCTCCCAGGTTTTAAGGAAGTAATCAAAAGAGGACTTAGCTACACTTGTACAGGCACTAAGCAATTTCAATGCTTTAAATTTTTATGCTACATTCGTAATGAACTCAAAGCTTTTCACAAAGCCAATGTTAGGAATCTCTATCATCTCTTGAATAATACTAAAGCAAACCTTGAGAAAGTTTAATTTGCTTGATACCTTAAGCCCTACAACTCCTTTTTTCAAGAAGTAGAAAAACTAGCTTTGAGTAATTTCACTTAGGATGTTAACTTTGATTATTAACTTTTGAAGCAAAGGTCTAGAAACAGATGGATACAAGATGGTGACAAGAACATTTCTTTCTTGCATAGATGTGTCTTAACTAGGAAGTCCTCCAATAGAATGGTAACTTTGGAAGTTAATGGATCAACCCTTCAAACTCAATCTGAAATCTTATATGAGGCTAAAAACTATTTCTCTTATTTGTTGGGCTCTTCTTCCAATATCTCTAACTATGTCAGTGTCTAAAATTCTTTTCAGAAAATTTGGATATACTCAGTAATATTGTTATAGAAGTAGTTCAGGAATTTTTCCTCAACAAGAAACTCCTAAAAGAACTCAACAACACATTCATCAACTTAATTCCCAAAGGAAAAGAGTACAAGACTTTATTAGATTTTAGGCCTATGTCATGTTGTTCTTTTATTTGTAAGATCATATACAAGGTGATTACTGAGAGGCTAAAATCTATCATTCCTGACTTGATTGATCCTATACAATATAATTACACTCTACATAGACACATTGGTGATAGCATAGTTTTGGCTCAATAATTGTTCAAGCATTACAATAGGAAAATCGGTAGCAAGAACTGTGCCTTTAAAATTGACTTTTAGAAGCATATGACACTATTGATTAGTGCCTTATATTGAACACATTAAAGGCTTTTGACTTCCTAGACATCTTTATTGAATAGGTATCACAATGCATCACTTCAGTATTTTACAAAATTCTTGCTAATAGACAAACCACGAAGAGAATTTAAATAGCTAGAGGTATCAAGCAAACGACCCCATCTCCCCTTACATGTTCTCATTAATTTATGAAGTGTTCACCATACTTCGAAACAAAGTCAGCATTAAAAATTTCAAGTTTAATTTTCATCCAAAATGTAAGAAGCTTAACATTGTAAGTCTTAGCTTTGCTGATGATGTTTTTATATTCTCAAAAGTAGATATAAAATCTATTTCATCTGTTTCAAAAGCCTGCACAATGTTCAAAAGAATGTCAGGTCTTGTAATCAATAATGATAAGTCCACATTTTTCATCTTTACTTCTACCTCACATTCATCTCTAAGGATATTAGCTTGCATTGGGTTTAAGGAATCTCACCTTCTAGTCAAATATCTTGGAGTTCCTATTTCTTTAATCAAGCTTGTATTTTTTATTTTAAGCCTCTTACTGAGAAAAATAAGAGTATAATTTAAAGTTGTTAAAGCCCTTTCCATAAAAGGTAGATGTCAATTGATAAACTCAGTGTTATCTTCAGTATCTAACTATTAGGCATCACACATTTTTTTTCCAAAGTAGTGTCCAAAGCTATTAAGAAACTCTTCAACAATTTATAAACTCAGTATTATCCTCACTATTTAACTATTAGGCATCACACATTGTTTTTTCCAAAGTAGTGTCCAAAGCTACTGAGAAAATCTTCAGAAATCTGGAAAGCAAATGAGGAAGCCAACTATAAAGTTAGTTGGTCTGAGATTTGCACACCAAAGAAAGTTAATGGATTATGTATATTTCTTATTAAGTTGATTAATTATGTCTTTCTTGCCAAAATGCTTTGGAGATTATTGACTTATAGACAATCCTTATGGGTCAAATAGATGCAATCATATTTTATAAAGAATTAAAATCTATGGAATATCAAATTTCATTAATGCCTCAACACTTATAAAATCCTTACTCATATTAAGAGTGACTATCAGAGATGCTTATAAGTATTCAATAAATGATGCTAAAAGTAGCTTTTTCTAGAACAGTAACTAGACCCCTTTTGGTCCCTTAGATGCAATTGCTAATGCTACTGCCTTGTATAGTACTTTATCTTCCAACATATCAGTTGCTGAATTTATCTCCACCATAGACTTGTTAGTCTTGGCTCCACCGTCTGCACTATATGGTTTCTTTTCAAATGTTATCCTTAATAGTTCTAAAGAAGATAACATCCGATGTCAACATACTCATTTTGGCTATTTCAAAAAGTGCATCTTGCTAGTCCTTATTAAAAAATACCAATCAAGCTATTCCCTAACATAAACTCACATGGTATAAGCATAACTCTCATCGTACCTCATTCACTTTATGGTTAGCCATTAGAAATCGCCTTACTATAGTTCACAGAGTTGCACCTTGCTTAGTTATGTCAAATTGGTGCATTCTACGTAAATTAGCCTGTAAAAGCATTAAACATATCTTCTTTCAATGCCAATGTAGTTAACATCATTGTAAGGCAATCACTCAGCTATGCCATCTAGTCAAGCCACCTGCATTTTGGTTAGAAATTATTGATTGGTGCAGCAAGGTTCACATGACAAAAAAAGGGGATCTTTGATTGTTCATAGTTGCTTTTACTTACTTAATTGCTATTATATGGGAAGAAAGAAACAATAATTCTTCTGTGATTCACAAAAAAAAAAGAAACTCTCTTACAGATATTGTGCTCCAAAATTAGATAACACCTTTTTGTTTATAAAGACCGCCATTGCTTCATCTTCCAATGCTCATTTGCTTGGAAAATTAACCAACTTGATCAAAATGTAACCCTTTTTTTTCTAAATTTCTATATTATTGAGGAAGTTTGGTTTTTAATGGTGCAACCTTGTTGTAAACAATTGCCTACTTATATTAAAACTTTCTTTCTTTCTTTTCCAAAAAGAAAAACATAGAAGCTTATACAATCATAACTGTTGAAAAGGGGTGATAATCCATTTCTCCAATAAAGACTTAATGTTTTTATGGTTCGTTTTTATGATGAAGTGTCTTCTAATCAAGTAGTGGTTCTAATGCTTCATAGCTTTAATAATTGTTAGGAATTCGTTCTTCTATGTTGACTAGCCATGGTGTCTCAATTGTAGTATCTTGCTCAAGTAAGCAATTAGATGTTGTTCTTTTTAAGCACGACTTCAATGCCTCTTCCACTTATATATGATTTTTTCATAAATAACTTTGAAAATTTTGGTAGAGTTAAAACTATAACAATAATAAAGCCTCATTTATCTTATCAAAAGCTAATTGAGCTCCCTCATTCTAGTAAAAGTCATTTTTCTTCAATAATTCATACAGAGTTTTTCTATAGTGCTATAATGGGGTATTTGAGTTGCATCACAATAACTGATTATAAGGATTGTATTTCAGTAACCTCTAAAAATCCTTCTCTTCAATCAACCTTAATTACTTATAAGGTCTCCAACAAATTCAACTAGCTGCCCTTTTCACTGAAATGTCATGGTTCTTTAAAATTTGCATTAACTGTATTAGGAGTAGCTAACCATTTTACTTCTAATACCACATCACGCCTTAATAATGAAATGATCAATTCGTCTATTACAAATATGGTTCCTTGTAAGGTCTAAGCAAAATTTTACTATATTTAATGACAGTAAAGCTATAATCCCTCTCTAGTGTTAATCTTAATAGAAGTTATATCTAGTATTTTATAACCCTTTATATACGACTGAAGAATCAATAAAGTTGGGAGTGCTTTCTTTGTCAATAATTGTGCATAAATTTTTCTTCCTAAAATATCACACGACTCTCATCTATTTGAAATTGGATGAAGCCTTACCTGGCATAACTTATAAAGGTACATTTTGTGATTCTAACTCCTAAAATGTTTCCAAACTTTTTTTGTTACAAAACATCCTCATTTTGTGGTTCCTCTTCTTTTCCTACCATGTATAATTGAAGTTGTCTTTCTCTGCACCTATGACCTAATGTATATAATTTTCATTGTTCTTTTCTACTCACTTGCTTTTGTGTCCTTAGTGGTGATTTCTCCAATAAGCTCTTAAGAACTTGGTTATGCATAGGAGGATTGGATAACAAACCTCCACCATTAGTTCGATTGATGAATGCTCCAATCACTCATTTGTTGTTATTGACATTCCTACATGGCACAAATTCGTAAGAAAATTTGATTGATACTCCTTCCTTCCCCAATCTTATATTAGTAGACAAAATCACTTCCTTTTTCCTTTCTAGTATGTATATTTTGTTTAATGTCTTTGGATATAAGAGTTTGATAGCTAATTCTAGCTCAAGTTTCAATTCTTTATAAAGAACCTCATTATATGTGGTTTAGAAAATGATCAATAGTTTAAGTATTAGTCAAAAAGATTATAATACCCTTGAATTAATCTTATCTATCTTGAATATTTAAAATCACTAAGAGGATCGTCAAGATTTTTTCTTAAAATCATTGTACTAATGCTAACACATATTCTTTCCAATTTATATTATCTATGGTATGCCTTTTTTTTAAATATAATTGATTTCATTAAATTTCCATTCCTTTTATATAGAAGGAGGTAATGTTAACCCAAAAATTTGTAAGAGTTCTATCTAATGTAAAGAGTTGCTCATACCGCTGTGCCCAATGAACACTAGAACTATCAAACACAAGAAAATCATCCTACCAATACAAGTAGGAACCAAATATTTGGTACTTTTAGTTAAAATATTTGTTAAGTTACCTGAGATATTAATTGAGTTACTTCCCTTACATTGTTGCTTCATGTATTGAGCAAACATTGATCTTAATTCGCTCAACTGTTGATTATGACAACTAGATCTCACATGCAACACATTTTTTGAATTTTCGCTTGAAATTCCATAATACATTAATGTTTCTCTCCATTTTCCTAAGCTTATAACCTTGGGTACCTTCAGCCATGTTTTGGCAAAATAATTTCAAGGATTCTTTTATCTAGTACCAATATTGTTACAAAGAATTGGGCAAAAGAAAGAAAAAAAAGGAAACATAACACTTTAGAGAGGAGAGAAGATAAAAAACATAGTGAGAGAAAAATTCATAACATCACATTAGTACCGTTCATGATTGTTTAAACATTGTAATGATTGCTAAAACAAAAAATAAACAATCAAAATATGATGGAGCTCATTGGTCCACATGTTTTAAGCAATTAGATATTTGAACATTTAAAACGAACCGTAAAAATCTAATTTTCTCTTTATTTAAACAAGGTGTTTTGACAATTATATCAACACTTAAGTTTTTCTCATATTTTTGCGCTCTTATTATTTTATTTTGTTCTCATTAATTTCAATTTAAATATTCTCATATGTGATTGCATTTATTTTATTTCAATTGTATATATTTACTTTTCTTATCATGTTCAATTTACATTACCTTTTATCATATTTAATTTGCATTAGTTCAAATAATTTTATATTTAATTTCTTTTTAATATAATTTATTTTTAGGCTCTATCTCAAATCATAAACTCATAGGCATTCATCATATATTTTAAATTTATTTCTTCTTCTAAACATTGTCTAAATATTTTATTTTAGGATAAATGACAACTAAAATTTAAACTTAGCTTGATTTTGTAATACTAATCAAAGCTACTAAAAGTATAAAATGCTTCAACTTTTAATTTATTGTAAAACTAGCCCATTATTAACCACATAATTAATGATGGTGAAGTGGTCAGCCATGTCAATAGGAGCCTTCAATTGGTTAACATGTACATGGCAAACAATGATGCACATTAACATTTGTTTTAGAAATTAGAAAAGAAACCTAATAGAATACCCAAAAACATAATAGACAGTCTGAGGTAACCACTATGCGTCTTAAGGGAAAAGGCCAGGATTTCATACAATGGAGTTAGTAATAGAGAAGCATCCATATTGTTTGGAGGCATGTATGTGGTGGCACTGGGTGTTGGCGACATAAAAAGGTTCACTTCCTCCATACAGTGTATAGCAGTTTGTTGAGTCTACACTAAAGGAAGAAAGTAGAGATATGTAACGTTGATGGTATGGATAAAAGATAATAAAGGCTGGAGATAGGGATTTGGGATTTCCTGTAACATCCCGTTTTCATATAACGGGTTGAACCATAGAAACGGGTACACGTGAGATCAGTCGGAGAAATTAGGAAA
>JANQAP020000106.1:1443597-1477506 GCA_026874005.2 Erythroxylum coriaceum
ATGCAAAGGAACTAATTACAAACAAATATGTACAAAACACTAATTAAAATCAAGAAAAAACTAAAGCATCACACTCCCAAGCAACGATGCCAAAATTGGTAGCTTGTCATAACACTACACATAATAAACTAGACCTATTACTATAGTAATAGTGAGTCTAGATAGATCCCATAAAAAGTGTGTGTAATGTTTTCGAAATGAAAATATTGGTATTTAGATTATGAAGGGTTGGTTTATCGAACAAGAAAACAAAATGAAATTAAATTAGTAAAGATAAATTAAAGAAAATATACAAAAAGATGAAAATTGATAAATGTATTAGGAGCCTGATTTTTTGATTTAATTTCAACCTATGCCCAATTAAACATATTTTATGGAATTGTTGTCTACGATCTATCTTTGATATATTGGTAATATGTCGCAATATAGAAAGCGTACGTGGCATGCAAAGCTATTGCCTTTATTTACCCACCAAAAACACCTACCATTTTCACTCTCTCTCTTCTCTGTGCGTGTCCTTGTGTGTGAATGGAGCTGCCGTTGTTTCCTTCACCTAGAGTTTCAGCTGTCAGCTATTCTTCTCTTCATCGAACAAAGCTAACCCAAAATGTTCTTATTCCCCATTCTTTATGTTCTCCACTCCCGCCTTCTACCGGTATTCACACTCCCAAGGCTCCAACACTGTCAAAACTCCGGTTGAAGACCGGATACAGGCGCAATTCTATTAGGGTATTTTCAGTTCTGCTCACATGTTGTGTTCTTGTTGTCTCTGCTTGCAGGAGTAAGTTCATTTGTTTTCGAACGTGGCACAGAATCAATTTTTTTTTTTTTTTTTGCTTTTCATTTAGCAACTTGATGGAGAAGATAGCTTATACATTAGTTTAGTTATTTGGTGCTTTCTGCTAAACTAATTCTTCATCTTGTTGTTGAAATGTCGGTATGTCTTAGACTATTTGTTAATGGCTGCTGTCATATCATTAACAGAAACCAACTCCAAACCTTTTAGGTACCTTTGAAGATGTAGCTAACCCCCACTTTTTACCACTAGAACCAGTAACTTTATAATCCGAAGGCTATATAGATGACTGTGGACTTAGTTTACTCCATGCCCCCCTGTAAGTCACCTTCTTGGAGTCAAACAATGCCTTTTGAGGCGTTTGGAGAGTTGATTTTGATAGATTCCATTAATAGATGAATGCCTTCAAACAGGTCTGCTCTAAAGTTGTAGCTGCTGGATCTGAGCCGATACCGAGCAGAGTCTCAGGTTTCAAGGACGCTTGTTGGAGATTTCTAAGACCTCATACCATACGTGGGACAACTCTAGGATCCATGTAAATTATCATTTGTTCACAATGTGCAATTAGTATATATATAGCCACAATTCACAAAATTGCTTACTGATGAGAGTACAATGCCTTTTTGTTTTTTTGGCTAGCAGTGCTTTGGTGGTGCGAGCATTGATTGAGAACTCAAATTTGATTAGATGGTCATTGTTGTTGAAGGCGTTCTCTGGTCTTTTTGCTCTATTATGCGGAAATGGCTATATTGTTGGCATCAATCAGATCTATGATATTGGCATTGACAAGTATGGGACACCACTATCTTTCTTTCATTACTTCTGTAGAAGTTGGAAGTACTTTTCAACTTCAGATCTTAATTTTGAAGGACCAGTGTACAGAAAAATACAGAACTCCCATGTTATTAAACACTCAACAATGAATCCCTGTTAAGGAAGTCTTATTTCTTCATTGTAGTCAACTGGAAATATCGCTGGAAGTAAATTTTGAAAAGAGAAAATCTTTTAATTCTTTTATCTAATCATTTAAAAAATCCTAGTTGTCATCTACATTTGTTTCTTCCCAATTCCCAATGAATGGGTAAGACTGCAGAATAAGTTTAAGGAAATGTGATGACCGAGGTCTAAAATTTCTTATAATTAGTTTTTTACTTTTGTTGTTATGTGGTTGGAAGATCTTTGAATTTAGTCTTTCTCTTTCTTTATTTTGCAGGGTTAACAAACCTTATTTACCGATAGCTGCAGGGGACCTTTCAGTTGGATCTGCATGGCTTTTGGTGTTATTCTTTGCAGTGACTGGCATCCTGATTGTTGGACTAAACTTTGGTCCATTCATTACTTCTCTTTACTGCCTTGGCCTTTTCCTGGGGACTATCTATTCTGTTCCTCCATTTAGATTTAAGAGATTCCCCGTTGTAGCATTCCTTATCATTGCCACGGTATAATTTCTCATCTTTCCTCTTCTGTTTGTTGGTATTAGACTCCTGTTGCCTTTGTTTTAATAACTGTTTTCCCATGAGATTGGGCTAAGAATGCTCTCTACATTCCTGATTTGACCATAAACTAACTTGACTAGATTCAAGAACATGCTTAATTTTAGTCTTTTTAACATGAATTTAATAAGATTTTGGGAAATCTGATTCATTCTATGACTGACTAGGCATTTACTCATTTCACTGGCAATGAAAATGCAATGAATGTACAATATTGGTCAAACTACAATCTTTGACATGGTAACAAGATTTCAATGTGCATCTGATTTACACATAACCTTTGACTCAATAACACTGGAAAAATGCTGATTTTTAGTCGATGTTTTGATCTTAACAAATGTTCAGAAACCTGACCCATTCTCTTGTTGGCTGGGAGAACCTCATTTCTGAAGTTTTGAAACATTGCTCTATGATGGTGCACCCCCTATCGATAAAGACTTAACGTTGTTAAGATTGTGATTTGGTGACATCATTGAGTGCAGATAGGCTGTGTTGTGGTGCTGTCCCGGTGTCTCTTAAATTCTAATGAATGGTCGATGTTTTTGTTACTACTTTGGTTGATGATTTTTTAATTCTCCTTTATTATAAAGGGGGTGATTGGCATCACAAAATATTTTAAGAAAGTTTTGAGTAGGTTACATGTTAATAAAGATGTAGTTCTGCAGGTAAGAGGTTTTCTTCTCAATTTTGGCGTATATCATGCAACACGAGCTGCTCTTGGACTTTCATTTGAATGGAGGTGAATTTCCTTCAAAAACTTATTGATTCATAATTTTCCCAGGAGATTTCTTATGAATATTAACATAAATGTAACAAAAGTTTGATCAGTTGAAGGTTGGGACTGCAAAATGATGGCTTTTTTATGATCTCTGAATCTTTCTATTAATGGAAATATTAATTGATTTTTTTATAATCAAAAAGTATGGTTAGATTTTGATTTGTTTTATGATTTAGAATTCAAAAATAGGATTTTGCTTATTTATTTTTTTATATATTAATTTTCATCTAATATTGATATATATATATATATATATATATATATCCTAATGTATTATATGTTAGTATAAGAAAGGTGACACCCATGTAACGTATGAAATCAGTTTATGCCTGGTAGAGTTTTGAAGACTTTCTTCACTATTTTAGCTACTATCAACTTAGCAATTGGTGATGCAGTAATATATCGGTTGGCTTGTTGGGACTCCCAAAGTGTTTCATATGTTTATATTGGTGTGTAGTAATAGGAAAAGGGCCTATGATCCAGAGTGTAAAGGACCAAACTTGGGTGTGTATATGTTAGTATAAGAGAGATGACACCCAAGTCACTTATGAAATCAGTTTATGCCCAGTAGAGTTTTGAAGACTTTCTTCACTCTTTTGGCTGCTATCAACTTAGCAATTGGTAATGCAGTAATATATTGGTTGGCTTGTTAGGAGTCCCAAAGTGTTTCATTTTTTTTATTGATGTGTAGTAATAAGAAAAGGGCCTATGATCCAGAGTGTAAAGAACCAAACTTTTGTGTGTAATGAGATTTTGCTTCCTTTAGTACGTCGATGCAGATAACTATCTAACCAATACTTGTCTGATCCTGAGCATGAAGGTGGTACTTTAAACCACGAGTTTTGAAAACAAAGAAAACTGTCAGTAGAATTGGTCGATGAATGCACTCTGATGCAACTTTTTGCATTTGGAGGTTTATCTGTTATTTTCTTTGATGTTGAACTGTTAAATACTTAAACTGACCTGTAATAGAATTGAGGTTGAATCTTGATTTCATCATTTAATGCAAAATTTCAGCCTTCCTGAACCTGCTGCATAGCTAATTAAGAAATTTGATTTCTGTTTTGTATAACAGTTTGTTTTACCATTCAGACTTTCAAGTATCATAAACTTTGACGATTGTTCGCAACTTTCTGTGTAATTGCAAAATTTTCTGATTTATTAATACTATTTATAACCTGCAGCTCACCAGTAGCATTCATCACCGCATTTGTCACATTGTTTGCATTGGTAATTGCCATAACAAAAGATCTTCCTGACGTGGAGGGTGATCGCAAGTGAGTTGTGAAATGTCAACTATGCTTACATTTATTAGTTGCTTCTGTAACTTATAAGATTCCTAATTTACTTTTTGTACAATTATGTCTATATTGTTTATGTCAGAATATTTAGTGTTGGCTGATACATAATATTCCAGGTCGTGTTCTTAAGCTTTATTGTATTTCATCTTTTTCCTTTAATTAGTTCTTTTTGTTTCTTGTCAGTTTCTCATATTCATTTTTAGATCCAAATCAATAATTTCTCCTGGAGGTTGAATGATGTTTTCTGATATATCCATGCAAAGAATCATAACTGATCTCTCATTGATGTAGATATAACATATCAACTTTGGCAACAAACCTTGGAGTTCGAAACATAGCATTTCTTGGCTCTGGACTTTTGCTGGTCAACTATATTGGTGCTATATTGGCAGCTGTGTACATGCCTCAAGTATGAAACTCTTTTTTTTTTTTTTCCTTTGCCTTTACTTTTGAAGATAATTCCAGCTTGCAAATTTTACAGGCTTTCAGGCGCAGCTTAATGATACCCACTCACATTTTTCTTGCAGTTTGTTTGGTCTTCCAGGTGTGTTTCATGAGATAATATAGCTAGTAAAGATGTTATGTTTGTTTCGGGCTGGTTGTTTTTGATGAGATCATCCTTCTTGTTGAAGTTTTTAATTCCTTACTGTTCTGAAAATTGGTCTCTAGTGTGCTTTCTTCTTTGCGATTGTTTTGGCTTTGAAAATTGGTCCGTCTCTCATTTTATCTGAACTTAATTTCACTTTTTTCCTTGAAACTGCTTCTTTATGGAGAAACATTGATGTTTCCATCGAGTGGTTGGCATCTAATCTGTTTTATCACTGGAAGGTCCCTGATTTCATTTGTCAATAGCCTGTATACATACTTCTTTTAGGTTTTTCATTTAGCAGGATTAGATTGTTATTGCTCTTGCAGTCACCTTCTTGGCGTAGGTGGTGTGCCTTGGATAGAAACTTGCTGTCTTTGCCTTTGACCCTTTTACTATGGGCTTACCTGTCTAGCAGCCTGAGATAGCTGTTTTGTGGTTAACTTTAGTGTTTGTTGAGTCTTAAGTTTTCAGAAAAGAATTTCGGAGTATGTGATAAGCACTATATCACAGTTTTGAATGTCATAGTTTTGATATTGACAATGCAATAATAATTAAAACATGAAAAGGAACCAAAATATAATAGATGAAATTTATAGCATTTGATGATCATGATTTGAACCAAGTCTGAACGGTTTTATGCTTAATCTCAATTTCAAGAAGTCAGGGAACTAAGTATGGCTTTGTAATCAAAACATCCACATAAGATTCGCTGTTGCAGAACTGATTGAAGGCTAGATTTATGGGATATAGTCATGACCATCCTCCACAATAGTTACCCGGAATGGAGTTCCTCAGAAAACCAGAAGAACTGAATCTTAAATGGTAACTTATAATAGAAAGAGTTCAGAAATGAGATTGGTGGATGTCCATCAGACGTAAAGTTGAGGAGTCTGAATTGTTGTTACTGTTTTCTATTCAAGTGGATAACTGTAATCTTTTGTAACATTGGCATCTAGAGCTGAGAAGTTGCACCACTCATAGCTGGTTCTGGTCTACCTTTACCTTTCCGAGCTCCTTGTTAAATTTATTAGATAGTGCTGTATTTTCACCCTTTGGTTTACCTTCTCTTTCATGAGCAATTCTTTTGAATTTTGGAATTTTCTGTTCTCAGACATGGGTATTGGAGAAAGCAAATTACACCAACGTAAGGCCTATTTTCTTCCTGCATCAGTGATAATAGTGATCCACGTTCATATAACGGCAGAAAATTTCTGTTTCATTCTTCTCCTGCACAATATTCTGAATTCCTCAGCATACCCTCGCTTTCATTTTGCAGGAAGCAATTTCAAGATTCTATCGGTTTATATGGAACCTCTTTTATGCCGAGTATATCTTATTTCCTTTTATCTGAGACATAATTTCTCAGCTTTTCTTTCTTTCTTTCAAAGGGCGAGTTTAGAGATAACGAGGCTCCTAATTTTGGATGTACATGTTTTGCTTTCTACTCTGCAAATTAGTGTTCTTACTGTATCATATTTAGGTAAGTTATCGCAATGATACAGACAATGTTGTGAAATACGACACGATACCAGTACCTTTTAATATTGGACACTATTTCTAGTAATTTTTAAAAATTATAAAATAGTTTTTGAATTTTCTAAAATTGCAAAATAATATCTCAATATATTGTGTTATATGATTTTTAGTTTTATATTAATCGTGTTTCAAAAAATTATAGTAATATTAACTTACAATAATAATTATATCTTTGTTTCTATTAATATTATTATTTTTACATATTTTATATATAAACAATAATCACAATTAGTATAAAAAATCATTATAATCATCATACATATATAAAATTAAGAATGATGTGAAGTACTTAACATGTTACAATTTATATCAAATAATAAAGAATAATTACATTAAAATATAATATACTAAAAATAATAAACATCTATGACTCGTTACAGTAAGAGTTTGTGTTAATGAAGACAACTAAGTAAAAGCAAAACTTGAAGTAAAATCACGTAAAATTAAAAGTTTAATATTTATTTTGCTTATATAGAATTTAATATATAAATCAAATACAAGTCAAATTAGTAGATAAGAGAAGAATTCAATCGAATAATTGTTCAAATGATATTGACCCTAATTTTTATTTAGTAAAAAATCTTTATCATTAAGAGAAGTTTTATTATCAGTATTACTTAAATTCATTGCACTAAATAATATGTCAATATTTGTCCTTCTATAATTATCTTCTAAGTCACTTTCTTCTATCAAACTTAGTTCCTAAAAAATCCAATCCATTAAAAGGTCAATATAGTTAAGAAAAATTGGATCTATAGAACTACTTATTTTATTAAGAGTTTTAGTAAACAAATAAAATTAAATTATTAAGATATACAAGAAATTATATTCAATTTAATAATGATATAACATACCTTTATCGAAACTTTAAGTTGTATTAAACAAAGACCTTCATTTTTTTATATTCTAATTAATTTTTTCAAATGTACTCCAATTCCTTTCCCACATTGACTTAGAATTCAAATTGCAAACCTTTACAATTCTAAAACACTACTTCCAAATCGGTCCCACCAAGCAAATGTAAAATAACAAAAGTAACTTTACAAACAAAATAAAGTAATGATTAATTTCCAACTAATTACAAAAGTAAAGAAATATATACTTATATTAAGTTTTATCTCTTTAACGAATTGAAATGATATCCTAAAATCACTAGAAGCATCCTTATAAACCTTAATTTATGAGCTTAGGAGATCTTGTCTCATCTCCTGAGCAGCAATTGTTGTAATAATTAATAGCATTCTTTTATTAATTTTAGTTTTCTTCGTAATTTTTGGTCTAAAATAAGTACTAGGATTAAAAAATGCCCCAGTTGTAAACATTGGAGAGTAAAGTTGCCTTTTTCATCTATCACTAATGATTGCAAGATAAGGTATCTACAAAAAAGTTCTATTTTTCAAATTGGACCTTGATTACTTCATTCCCCTCTTCATAGCATCATAAAAATAACTCATTATTGTCTTCTCATGACTATCAAATAGATGATGCACTCTCACCAAAGGCTCACAAACTTGAATGACAAATTGACATTGAGAAAAAAAATCATAATCATTAAGTATAATTCTAGAAACCTCCAATCTAGCATTAGACCTAGCATACTGAGATATAACTCATTTATAACTTGTAAATATTTATCTTAACTCCTTCATTTGAAAAAAGCATTAAAGTAATAAAAAAGTTAGTCATAAATAAATCTTTATAGTAGCAAGACGACACAATTTTAGTCATCAATCTTATAATAGCAAGACAATACAAATTCCTATCATTAGTGAAATATTTTCTCATCAAATTTAGGACGTATACACGATTATAAATGAACTTGATCACCTTTCTTTCTTTTATACAAAAAATCTTGTATCACTTATATTTTTTGACATCAGGTCAATTCAAGGTGTAGCATAAGAAATCAAATAAAAAGAATTATACCTGCTTTGTAACCTTTTTCTAGTTATTTTATAAGCAAAATCATTGACAGTGATAAATTGTATAATGTTTTCAGGCCCAAATTAATTCACAACTTCATCAAATGTCTAAAACAGAGTATCAAAATTTCTAATAAGGTCAGATGCATTAATAGACTTTAAAAACATTGTCTCTTTAGTAGAATAAACAAAAATTAATAATAGGCTTATGTCATCTATTTGTCCAATCATCACACATGATTGAACATCTATAAGTTATACCAAGACATTCTTCTTTCATTCAAATAACTCTTTATTTCGTAAACAAAATTGCTTAGAAGATTACTTCTATAGTCATCAATTAAAGGAGCTTTATATCCTAGACAATTAGAAGTAATAACATCCACCATAGGTTAGTAATAGTAGACTAAGTAGCATTGAATGATATTCCTGCATCATACAACCATCTAGCCATCGCCATTCCATAATATGAGCAACTTCTTTATATTATAAGGCACTACGCATTGAAATCTGGGATTTAAGAGTTGTTTATGGTGTAAAAATGTTAGACATATGTCTTCTTCTCTTTCTCGCATCAAGTGTAACAATCCCTTCTAGTAGAGCATGAATACCACCTTCAACTTCTCCAACATCATCCTAACCACTACAAAAAGAACTTCTACTACCAATTTCATAATTCAGTTTTTCCCTTCTATCTTTCTCATGATGATACTCTTCATACAAAGTTTTCATTTACCATTTCACGTCATGAATGGCTTTCTTATAAGGCTCCATATGATCGTTCATCCTAACTAAATGCCACTTTAATCTGATGACTCCCCCACCTTTTAAATGCTTATTACAATATAAGAAAATGTTATGATTCTTCTTTTTAGGAATCAATATAGTATGAGCCCAAGCTGAATCATCAAATCATCCTAAGGTGGTTAAATTTTCAAGAGTAATTAAACTTCCCTTCATTTATTTGTAAAAACAAATGACATATATCAAAATTAAATTAATAACTTCATATCAAAATAAAGTGTTCTTCAAATTTAATTGCATTATTAACTACTATCACAAAATATGTATTGTTCAACTCAAAACAAACATATAAGCACATATAAGATTCTAAAAATATACACACAACTTGAACTCTAAAAATATATCTGATATTCAAAGTTAATAGTCCAAGAATACTCATTACCAACTATCAGTGACATGAAAAATGTGAAATAATTTATGTGTAAAATAATAGGAAGAAATAAAGCAACAATGAATATAGATATATAAGTGAACTTCATGAATTTATATAAATAAATCCTTAAGAAAATTCGACACTTAGCTATATTTTATCCAAGATATTCAAAAAAATTTTGTATAACTACCGTACATATCATGAAAAAAAATCCATAGGTACATTAATAATATACATTAATTTTTTGTATCTTACATTTTCTTTGCTAATAAACAATTGAACATTACAAAAATGAATTTATTGTAAGAATAAAAAATAATTATACCCTATTACAATCTAAATGGAAGCAAATCATACATTATAATTTATTTCATATTGATCTCAAATAATCAAATCTCAACTATTATGAATTCTAGAATGATAAAACTATCTGAAAATCTCAATTAATAGTTTATTCTAAAATGATAAAATTATCTTAAATTTCAATGAAAATATTCCATAATCATAAAACTCATTACAAATATAAAATCTAGACTATAATTTAAAGCCAATTTTTATTGCTCATAATCATAAAGTCATTTCAAATTTAAAATCCAAACTCTAATTTAAAATTTATTTATTTTTTCTTTAAGTTACAAAATTATAACACGAGCATCCATGTTCTCATGTTGCCTCTAAAGTCATGCATGTAATTTGTTTAATGTCATCAATATAATGATGATATATCTCTCAAACCTCATCAGTCGCATCTAAATTAGGCTCCAGTGAAACAATAATGTCAAGAACATATAACTTCTTTTCTTGCCTAAGAACAATTCTCAAGTTGCAAAACTAGTTCGAGAAATTAGGTCCTATGATGCTCCTCAGCATTAGATTGGTACTCATCTTCTTCTAACAACCAAAATACAGAAAAGAGCAACTATTAGTTTATGCCATAAAAGTAAATAAAATAAGGAATTTAATAAATATTTGATTACTCTACTATTTTACTCAAAAAAATAGCCCTTACTATTAAATAAAGAAATTATAAAATAATTTCTTAGAGAGATAGGATCCTATTAAAAAATAGTTGATCTTGAGTCTACTCAACAAACCATATCTTATATTACTCTTAGATTTATTAGGTGACAACTCTATGCCAAAATATATCTTATATATTATTCCTAACCTACCTCTAAATTTATATGATCATGAGTTTGTTTTATGCCAAAATAAATTCTAAAAATACCTCAGCTATCCTACTCACAAGTATACGACGTAGTTGTAGTTGATTACCCAGGGTCGTCTGTCAGGAAGGTGAAATTGGTTCATTTAAATTAATCTTGAACAAACATAAAAACAAATGCAATCCTAAACATTTTATCTTGATTTATTGAGTGAAGGCTTTAAAGAAAATCACAAAATTAAACTAAAAGTAAACTAATTAAATTGAAAAGTAAACTAATTTAATTGGAAGCACAAACGAATAGATTAATCGAAGTGGGCAACTCTTGAGAATTGATTTCACTAATTTATTCTCCTCTGCATGATTAAGGAGAAATGATTGGATAATTGTCTTACTAAAATTAATAGTTGGGTTCTACGATCAACTCGAATAATAAACTAAATCTAACTTTTGTATTCGACAAGTTATCATCCGAATTAATTATGGAAACTTGAATGATAATTACCACTTAAGTTAATATATTTCTAATTCTTAACCTAAGTGACTATAGTTTCTTGTTCCCTATTAAACTTCTTCTCTTGATCCATTGTTTAATACCAAAATGATGCAAAGTTTGGTCATGTTTTTGCATCCATTCAGTTCATAAACTATAGCAAACATAAGATAACAATATGATAACTCAATCAAGCATATTTGACTAAACTAGCTACATTAATTCTCAAGAAAAAGAAATAAGCCCATCATTGAATAAACAAGATTCATCATCTTCATATACTTTAATCCCATCTTTATCAGTATAAGAGAAGTATTAAAGTAATAAATCAAGTGAATAATGGAAATGAACTACCAAAAGTTGACAGATTATGAGTCTATCAACTAATAGAGGATTAAATCCAGTAAAACAATAGAGAAATAATGCAACAGATATAACATAATGAGCAAACAATTATTTGAATGAGGAAGTTGTGGTGATCTCCTACCACCCTTAAGCTCTCTAAACTGGCTCTCGCCTTCTGTTTCTGCTTGGTTCTCACCTAGATGATCGAAGGTTCACACTGCTTCCACCTCTCTATTGTTCTTCTTCTTTTGCTCCCCCGACTACTCTCTGTTCTCTCCTCTCTTCTCTTGTTCTTTCTCTCTATCTGTTTTATGTCCCACAATGTCCCGAATGAGTCCCCCCTGCCGCCAGCCTCTCTTCTTTCTATTTGTAATCTCATTTTAGGTTTAGGTTTTCGAGCCCTTAAACTTGCAATTGCCACGTAATAAGTTGGATAATTAAAGAAAATGTTGTCATAGGTATGCATGAGGTGCTCCCATTGTCACATCCGTGACTTTCATAGTCACGGGTGTGACACCATTTATGCTTGAATTAATTAATTGCATGCATTGTTCACGTCCCTTTTCATCCTTTCATGCATAATTCTTCTAATTCTTCATGCAACATTCACAAAAATAATCCAATTAACATGCATGCAACATTCACATCATTTTTATTCAATTCATCTCCCATTTAGATCAAACACAAGAATTTGTAACCAAAATGGAGATATGAAGGCAAGCAAAGTCAATAGAAATTAGACACAACAATTCCCCCACACTTAAACTATGATTGACCTCAAGCAAAATAAAGAATACTAAACTATACAAGAACAAACAATGAAAACAACAATGTTCCCAAATAATGGTCAAAGATATTAACAATCATTTTAATAAACACAACTAGAGAAAAATCATAATACTTCGTGAACAGATTATTCTTCGTATGCTTTGCCAAAATTAACAAGTGCTTCAACTCAAAGACTATTAACAAGTGTGATAGATACTCACTCCACTCTCCATCCTCTCAAGCATTCAAAGGTGGGATATATTCACTCATCGTTCATTTCATGGAAGGCATCTGCCATAAGCTTGCTTACTAATTCAATCTTGACCACTCATATCAAACATAAACATCAATCCGAAGATCCTTATTTTAGCTATAATGGGGTCAGGTTAAGGGTAAAAAGGAGGAAAATCGCAGTTTAAAACCACATAACAAATTGAGCATTTAAAATAATATAGAAAAATGAGCCATAAAACACTCAATTCTTTCCTCTCATTTAGTAAGGTTAACACTCCCCATTTTTACGTCTCTCCTCTTCTTTTCATTTTCTAGTTGTCTTCTCTTTCCTTTGTTTCTTTTCTATTTCTTTTTCTTTTCTTTTTTTTTCTTTCTTCTTCTTCTTTTTCTTTCTTCTTCTTATTTCATTTCTTTCCTTTTATTTATTTATTTAAAACAAGGAAATCAAAATAAGAAAAATATAGAGGAGAGATAATTATTAAAACTATACCCATTCCTAATGTAATAGCTAACTATATGCTATGATCCCCCACACTTATTTAAGCAATTACTTCCTAAACCCAGGAATACCATTTCAAATGCTCAACTTGCCTTATGCAATGAGGATAAATAATTAAGGCAAAGGCTTATAATTTGGGTTTAAAGAAAGAAAAGGCTTCAAGTTAAGCTCAAATGGGCTCACTAAGGGTAACATTATGGTGGCTTTTTAAGCAAAAGGGCTAAATCCTAATTGCCTTCTTCAGTTCAATGTTTGTATCAGATTATGTGATCTCAACTAGTATTTACAAGCAAGTTCTAGAGTTCCTTAATCATGAAAGAAACTCCAGCCAAGAATACTTGAATTTGGTGTTAAATATTTCAAAAGGCTCAAATTCTTACCAAAGAAAAGTGACATTCATCTATCATAACAGACTAATGTCTTTTTAATCGAAATCCAAGTTAATTAGTCTAAACATGCAAGTATACTCATTCACTCACATTATGCATTTCTGATCTCGATCGAGTTCATTTAATGACCATATGTCTCTAAATATTAAATGGGAAAAACAAACATATAACACACAAATAAAAATAATTAAAAAAATTTTTACTAATACTCCCCCCACACTTAAATATCACACTATTTCTAATGTGATACAAAAAGTAAAAGAGGGATCTAAGACACAAAATAGCACAAACAAGGACAAGCATTAAAACTAAAAGAAATTAAACTACAAACTGTAAAAATAATAAAAAAATAGGGATAGAAATATGATACAAAAGTGTGGGTGGTGGTTGCGTTGATGTGGTGTGGAGCATGACAATAAGCATGGCGTCCTACATTGAGGAGTGGAGAACAGTTGCGAGGAAGAAAAATAAAAGAGATTGAAGAATAGGCTTGTGTACACAAAGCAAACAAATTAAGTTGAGTTTCACTAAAAAGGAATAACAAACAAATAATTGAAAAACAAAATAGAAAATATATGGGTCCCATTTAGCGCTTCTTTAATGTCTTTTAGTTGGACACCTCAACTGTCATGCTCAAGGTGGATCGCTCAAATTGATTGATTCCATTGTTTTATTTTCTTCATCAGGATTTTTCTCTAAGAATTTGCCAACCTCTGTTTTAATTGCGTCGGCTAATAATTGACAGCATTTATCAATTTCGTTCACCAAGCCCAACTTCTTTTCTTCTTCTTCCTATAATTTAAAATCAAGGTCTACAGAATTAAATTGATCAACGAGAGAGCATTCTTCACAAACAGTAGTAGTAGGAATGTGTTTAATCTTAAAGATTGAAAATTCTACCATTTCTTCCAAAACAGGCATGCTTAGTGTACCGTTTTTCACATCAATCAAGGTAATAGTAGTGGCCATAAAAGGCCTCCTTAAGATTATGGTGTAGTCCTTCCCTTGCTCTTTGACCTTCCTAACGTCTAAGACCACAAAGTCTATAGGGACAATCAATCTGCCAACCTTCACTAACACATTTTCCATTATTCCTTTCAGATAATGAATTGACCTATCAGCTAATTGTAAGCACATATTGGTAGGTCTTAACTTTCCTAGATCCAGTTTCTCATAAATAAAGTGAGGCATAAGGTTTATACTTGCTCTAATGTTAAGCATACCTTTAACCTCATCCCCATTACCCATTGATACTTTCATGATAAAACTCCCTGGATCTTTTAGTTTTGGGGGTAATTGATGCTGAAGAGTTGCACTCACTACTTCTGAAACTATTACCTTCTCATTAGGCTCAAACTTTCATTTCTTAGTGCTTAGTTCCTTAAAGAACTTCACATAATTCGGAATGTTCCTAACAAGGGTAGATTAATGTTAACCTTAGAAAGCATTTTATATAAGTACAAAAACTACTCATCTTGTTTCAATTCCTTAAGACAACTTGGATATGGAATTGGTGCTCTATAAGGATTCGTCGCTTTATGCAGCTTTTGTTCTTCATTGTCCTTGGTGTCATGTTTAAGTTTTTTTCCTTTTTGAATGCGACTAGAAAAGTCATGCCCATTGCTTACCTCCTTCTACTCATCTTTTTCTTTTATGAGGCTCTCCTCCTCTTAATTAGCAACATCAAATAGATTACGAAGAATCTCAATGTGACTATCAATCACCCTTCTACTTCTTAAAATAATAACTGCTTAGGCATGCTCAGGTTGACTAGGCAACTTTCCCTTTTGATTGTTGTGCATTTGAGCAGTGAGTTGCCCTACTTGGATCTCAATCCTCTTCACAGACGCCTCCAAAGAATCAAATCTTTTATTGTTCGTTTCTTGATTTTTAGTAGTTACCTGAATAAACTCATTCAAGCTTTCCTCCAAACAAGGCTTGCTAGGTGGGTTTTGAATTGAGGACTGCCCTTGGAAATAATTTGGCATATGAAAATTTTGGTATTATGGTTGGGGCTATATTAATGGATTGTTGGTCTTCTATGAAAAATTGGGGTGGTTTCTCCATCTAGGGTTGTAGGTTTTTGAATACGGATCATTTCGCTCCCTTGGTTGAAAACTGTTAAATAAGTTCACTTGTTCTTCCCCATCTATAAAAGGTTTGTAAGAGTATGAATAAACATTAGCTCATGACCATAAGTTCCACATATGCCATATACGTCTTAATTTGGAATGTTTTGGGATCATCTTGTAGTTAGCATCTTTATATGCCTTGTTAACTCAGCTAATTGCATAGCTATTTCTTGATTCGAGCTCACTTCAAGAACTTTAGCTCTTCTTCCCCTCACATTCTTTTATTTAGAATTGACCCTGATAGTTGTAGACTATATAATGTTTTAGTGGATAGTTTAGTAAGTGTTTAGTAGTTAAATTGAATTATTAATGCATGTTTAGGTTAGGTTTTGGTTATTTAGATAGATAATTGTGTTTTGAGGGTTAAAGAACACTTTTGAGCTTCAATTTAATGTTTTTGAGGTGCCTTGATGTGTTTGCTAGTATTTTAGGGCAAATATAGAAGAATAGAGGAGATTCGGAGAAAACCTGAAGGAGCAACCAAGCCCACGATCATGACATAAACATTAGGTACAATCGTGGCAGAATTGCCACCATCGTGACAGAAGGTTCATTCAGGGGCCACAATCGTGGCCTACACAGAACACGCGGACAACCTTCCTGACTTGAGTTTTCAAGGGACTTTTTAAACCTTTCAAACTAGAAAAAAGCCCTAGGGTTGCCCTAATTAGAAAAACTATAAAAGGGTTAATGAAGAAACCCTAACTGAGCCTCCAATATGCCATTTTGGGAAACTCTCCAAGAGGAAAGAAGAAGAAGAGAGAGAAAGAGGAAGAGGGGAGAAAGAAATAAGTCTTCACGACTATTGCTTTCCTGAGGCATCTCGATCCCCATTCCACGTGTATTTCTTTCATCTTGTTTTCATTTTCTTAATTGTTAAGATGAATACAAATATGTTTATGGATTTGGGTTTGATTAAGCTGTTTTAACTTTCTTTCAGGAATTTACCTTGAGTTAATGTTAATCTAGTTATTTTTGTGTTATTTTGAATGGGTGTTGTGGTTAATTGTTGTATCTTTATGCTTCAGTAACAAACCGAGAGAGCAAGTTGAATGCAAAATGATTGGGTTGAGTTAATGAGAGTTAGGTGATCCAATATACCACACAATCAATCTTATCAGTTATTGTACAAAAAGAGATCCTGTGTGAGACCGGGTAGTTTATTAGAGAGCTTAAGAACTGATTATGTTATGGACCAGTAGTTAATCAAGAGATAAAAATTTCGATGACTCGACTTGGTTAGGGTTTATTAATTAAGGATTAGTGATTATAATTTGAGAGAGAGTAATCCACCCTACGATAATTTAGAACATCCCAATAACACAAAAGTGATTAGTTAGCATTGATGATAGGATAAATCCCTCTCTCATAATTTGATAAATTCTCTTCTGTGATTTCCCATTATTGAATTGTTGGTGCTTAATATTTGATTTCGTTGAGTTAATTTTGCAAATTAATATCTTGACAATTATTTGTGTTTACTTTCTTGTCCCATTTTATTTTCATTTTGTTACTTTTCTAGCCTTATATAACTTAGGATTAGATTAGTCCACAACTCCTCATAGGATTGACCCTTCACATACTACAAATCACTACCTGTGCACTTGTGGTATTTTGAAGGCCATAAATAGTAAAGCTTGCAAAATGATAAACAAGTTTTTGGCGTCATTAATGGAGAGGTGTAAGATTAGTTTAATTTTTTTAGTCTAAGGATTAGAAGAAAAAAAGAGAAGAAAGTTTGGGCGCAAGGTAAACGACAAATCAATTCAAACATCATAAGCCAAAAATAAGGAATATGAGAAATTAAATGCCAAAAAGCGATGGAAAGAGCGATAATGGAGGGAATACACTATAAGGAGCAAAAGACTCTTATGAACTTTAATGAGGCATAATTCAGTTGGGGAAATCATCATCCTTATTGGAACAAATACAATCTAGGGTGGCAGAACCACCCAGATTTCTGTTGGTCTAATAATATAAGGAGTCACTTGGGACATCAAGACCTATCGAAATTTTAAACAGAAGAGTCCAGGTCATGGGATTCTAAATTGGATCAGATCATGGATAAGTTCATGAACATGGAAGAGGCCTAGAAGAGATTGGAAGAGAAGTTTTAGTAAGTAACGAAAGATCATGCCTATTCTATTAACAACCTAAAGGTTTGAATGGGCCAGCTTTCCAGGGAATTTTGTAAGCAAAATGTGGAAAATTGTCTGTGCAATATAAAAGCAATTTCAAAAGAACAATGTAAGATTAACACATTTAGGAGTGGGAAAGAGTTAGAAGAACCAACGGATATACTAACTGAAACCCACTTTGTAGAAGACCAAGAGAAGGAGAAAAAGGATGAAGAAAAGAATAAGGACCCTCCCTATATTCCTCCTCCACCTTACCCTTTAAGCATACCATTTGTGAAAATTGATGTGTTCGAATCTTTAAAAGAACAAGACAAAGATGAATAGATGAAAACAAAGATAGAGATTTAAAAAGATATAGAAGTCTCTACTCATGAGGTAAAAGCTGAAGAGGAGATGAGGGTGACTGAGGGAGAAAACGAACAATTCACCCTATTATAAGACAAACTGTTAGATTCATTAAAAGATTCAGGGAGTTTCATTATTCCCTATTTTATGGACAATTTGTTAGTGAAAAGGATATTACTGAATTTAATTGGTTTTCTCAACTTCATCAATATTGTCCTTCTGATCATCTTGCAATTTGTAGTTTATTTACAAGCTATGAAGCTAAATTTGGGAAACACAGGTGGAAGCAAGCCATTTATAATTGATCCTGACTGAGTTTCCAAGGATGCAAGGTCAAGCTAATGACCATAACTTAGCACGTTTGGTAGTTAGATTTCAATTGTGTGTAGTTAGACTTGTTTTAAATTCTAAGAAATAAGTTTTCATGCTTTGAATTGGTTAGGGATTACTAATTCTCTTTCTCTTTTTAAAGCAATTATAAGATAGGGTAGCAATCTCGAGCATCAAGCACATTTGGCTTCAGACACCAACATCATCACCACCTCAGTCACGTGACAGGTTTGTGTTCCATCCCTTTCTCTTTTAAATTGTCTTTATATGTTTTTTATTTATATGTATTCCCACCTTATGTGTTGTTTATTTGCTCTTCTCATATTGAGGACAATGTGTTGTCCAAGTGTGGGGAAGGTTGTGTGTATGTATGTTTTTTTAATTTTGAATGTGAATTTTGCATGTTTTATGTTATTTTATTTAGGTGCATGATGTGAATTGTGTGAATGTCTCAATGGTTAGGATTTAACAGAATTGATTTATCTTTAAACATAGTCTTCTAGGTTATGAAGATTTATTAACTTGTGAAATTAATGACCTAGGTTACTTTGGTTAAATATACATGTTAATTAGGATATGATGTTAGTCTATTCACCCTGGGAATTTTTCACATTCATTTATAATTTTAGGATAATCGACTAAATAACACCACTATTACTTTTTCATAAGAACGATTAGCTAAAGAAATAAGGTAGTAAAAAAAAGTGTAAATCATAAGCAAATAACTATTCCATTGGCCTTCAGATTATGAATAGAGCTAGCAGCCATTTGAGAATGTGATGTAGTTGAGTAACCGAATCGACACGCATCATAAATGTGTGCCTTCGAGGCAAAAGTCTATAATGACATTCCAACCAAACCGCTTAATAAAAACATGACCTAGTTGAGTAACTCGGTCGACGCTCAAAAAAATGTTTGCCTTTGTGTAAAATGCTAGGTTTATGTCAACCAAAATTAACAAAAACAGTGTTTTATCAAATAAAATATACTAATCTTGGTGAACAACTTAAATTTCCATGAAAATATACTTAGGGATAGTTACATTTTTTATTGCCCAAATAATTATCAATGTGTTTGTGCAAATGATAGGGGTGAATAAACTTAACATTAAGATCTGGATTAGTTGTATATTTAGTCCAATGTACTTAAACTCAAGTTTTGCAAGTTAATAAGTTGGAAAAACTTGAGCGATTATGTTTGAAGTTAAATTAGTTTCTGGAAGTTGAATGCCATTGCCTCATTACTGCATTGCCTACTGTTTGTTTTGATATATTTTGTTTTTTTTGCTTATTTTGATTTTACTTAAGGACAAGCAAAAATTTAATTGTGAGATGTTCATAGTCATAGACTATAAAATGTTTTAGTGGGTAGTTTAGTACGTGATTAGTAGTTAAATTGAATTATTAATGTATGTTTAGGTTCAGTTTCGGTTATTTAGTTATATATTTGTGTTTTGAGTGTTTTGAGGGTTAGAGAACACTTTTAAGCTTCAATTTTATTTTTTGAGGTGTCCTGATGTATTTGCTAGTGTTTTAGGGCAAATATAGAAGAATGGAGGAGATTCAGAGAAAACCCGAAGGATCAACCAAGCCCACGATTGCGATAAAAGTATCAGGGAGGAGTCAATTTTGCCATGATTGTGACAGAAGGCTCATTCAGGGGCCACAATCGTGGCCTTCATGATAGAACACGCAGACAACCTTTCCAACTTAAGTTTTCAAGGGATTTTTCAGACCTTTTGGACTCAAAAAAAGCCCCAGGGTTGCCCAAATTAGAAAAACCTATAAAAGGTTAATGAAGAAACCTTAAGTGAGCCTCCAATCTGCCATTTTAGGAAACACTTAACAGGAGAGAAGAAGAAGAGAGAGAAAGAGGAAGAGAGGAGAAAGAAGTAGGTCTTTGCGGCTGCTGCTTTCCCGAGGGTTCCCTATCCCCATTCCATATGTATTTCTTTCATCTTGTTTTCATTTTCTTGATTGTTAAGATGAATACAAATATGTTTATGGATTTGGGTTTGATAAAGATGTTCTAACTTTCTTTCGGGATTTTATTTTAAGTTAATGTTAATCTAGTTATTTTGTGTTATTTTGATTGGGTGTTGTGATTGATTATTATATCTTTATGCTTCGATAACAAACTGAGAGGGTGAGTCAAATGCAAAATGATTAGGTCGGGTTAATGAGAGTTAGACAATCCAATAAACCACGCAATCAATCTTATCGGTTATTATAATGAAAGAGATCCTATGTGAGACCCGATAGTTTATTATAAAGCTTTAGGTTGTGGACTGATAGTTGGAGATAACAATTTCAGTGACTCGACTTGATTAGGGTTTATTAATTAGGGTTTAGTGATTATAAACTGAGAGAGAGTAATCCACCTTATGATAGTTTAAAACTAACATGCCAATAATATAAAAGTGATTAGGTTAGCATTGATGATAGGATAAATCCCTCTCTCATAATTTGGTAAATTCTCTTGTGTGATTCCCATTGTTGAATTTTTGGTGATCAATATTTTATTTCATTGAGTTAATTTTTCAAATTAATATCTTGACAATTACTTGTGTTTACTTTCCTATCCCGTTTTATTTTCATTTTATTAATTTTCTAGCTTTAGATAACTTAGGAATAGATTAGTCCACAACTCCTCGTGGGATCGATCCTTCATATACTACAAATCACGACCCGTGCAGTTGCAATATTTGAGGGCTATAAATAGTAAAAATTACAAAAGGATCAACAAGTTTTTTAACATTTCAAAGATTTCATACATTTCTTCGGTTGTCTTCTCTCCTCCGACTCCTTCTGCTGCATTGTCCACCGTGTACTTACACTATTGTGTCAATCCATCATAAAAGAATCGGTTTTGCATATGAAGTAGAAAATGATGGTGTGGACATTGGATTAACAAGAGTTTAAAACATTCCCACACCTCATGGAATGGCTCTCCCTCCATATGAGTGAAGGTAGCTATCTTCATCCGTAACTCAGAAGTCTTTTGATAGGAATAAAACTTTCCCATGAATTTGTTGTACACCTCCTCCTATGTAGTTAATGAATCAGGTGGAAGGGTAATCAGCCATGCCTTTCCTTGATCCTTCAATGTATATGGGAAGCATCTTATTCTAAGTTGATCATCATGTAAACCATCTAAAGGGAAGGTTTGGAGAGTAGTATAAAATTCCTAAATAAAGTTTAAAGTGTCTTCATTGGGAACCCTATAGAAAAATGGTAGCATGTTATAGTCGATGCTCTTTAATTCATAGTTTTTAACTACCTCTCCCAAGTGTATTGATGATGTGGCAGTACCGATCACTGGTCTGGTGTACTCCTTCATTACTAATTATTTCTCACCCATCATTTGACTATTAATTTGATGTTCACGCTTGGGTTCCTCGCAATCGTCTTCAGATTCCCCTTGAGGTCTTCGTATTCGATGTACGTTATCAATAAAAGGGACGAGTTCACTATCTAAAGATCTCCTTCCTAATATAAACTAAACAAGTTCACTTCTAGGGACCTTCTTCCTAGCAGGGATTAACTAAAGGAAGAGCTAAATTAACAACAAAAATTGAACAAACAAATCAACTAAGCAACACAATAAAACATGTATGCATAAACAAACGTAAACAACTAAAATTAATTTAAGTAAAAATACTAAACACCATCCCCGACAACGGCGTCAAAAAATTGTTATGACAAAATAAGTTATAAAAATACCTAGGCTATCCTACTTGCAAGTATACGAGGTAGTTGTTGCGTCTCTCAGGAAGGTGAAATTGGTTCACTTAAATTAATCTTGAACAAAAAAAAAATCAGATGCAATCCTAAACATTCTATCTTGATTTGTTAAGTGAAGGCTTTAAAGAAAATCACAAAATTAAACTGAAAAGTAAACTAATTTAACTGGAAACAAAAATAAATAGATTAATCAAAGTGGGAAACTCTTGAGAATTAATTTCCTTAATTTAATCTCCTATGCATGATTAAAGGGAAATGATTGGATAATTGTCTTACTAAAATTAATTGTTGGGTTCTAAGATCAACTCGAATAATAAACTAAATCTAACTTTCTTATTCGACAAGTTATCATCCAAATTAATTATGAAAACTCGACTAATGATTACCACTTAAGTTAATATATTTCTAATTGTTAACCTAAGCGTCTATAGTTTCTCGTTCTATATTAAACTTCTTCTTATGATTCTTCGTTTAATACCAAAATCATGCAAAGCTTGGTCATGTTTTTTATGTCCATTCAGTTCAGATACTATAGCAAACATAAGACAATAACATGGTAACTCAATCATGCATATTTGACTAAACTAGCTACCTTAATTCTCAAGAAATAGAAATAAGCCCATCATGGAATAAAGAAGATTCATAATCTTCATATAATTCAATCCCATCTTTATCAGTATAAGATAAGTATTAAAGCAATAAACCAAGTTAATAACCGAAATGAACTACCAAAAGTTGACAGAGTATGAGTCTATCAACTAACAGAGGAGTAAATCCAGTAAAACAATAGAGAAATAATGCCATAGATATAACAGGATGAGCAAACAAGTGTTCGAATGAGGAAGTTGTGGTGATCTCCTACCACTCTCAAGCTCTCTGCATTGGCTCTCGCCTTCTGTTTCTGTTTGGTTTTCACCCAGATGATCGAAGGCTCACACTGCTTCCACCTCTTTACTTTTCTTCTTCTTTTGCTCCCCTGACTACTCTCTGTTCTCTCCTCTCTTCTCCCTTCTTTCTCTCTATCTGCTTTGTGTCCCAGAGTGTCCCAAATGAGTCACCCCCGCCGCTAGCCTCACTTTTTTCTATTTGTAGACTCATTTTAGGTTTAGGTTTTCGAGCCCTCAAACCTGCAATTGCCATGTAATAAATTGGACAATTAAATAAAATGTTGTCAGGGGTGTGCATGAGGTGACTCCCATTATCACACCCGTGACTTCCATAGTCACGGGTGTGACACCATTTATGCTTGAATTAATTAATTGCATGCATTTTTCACATCCCATATCATCCTTTCATGCATAATTCTATTAATTTTTCATGCAACATTCACAAGATAATCCAATTGACATGCATGCAATATCACACCATTTTCACTCAATTCATCTCACATTTGGGTCAAAACGCGAGAATTTGTAATCAAAATCAAGATACGAAGTCAAGCAAAGTCAATAGAAATTAGACACAATAGTTTGCTCATTCAAATCTTATAAATTTAGTTAAGAAAGACCCATTAGCTTGAGATAGAACGTATTCAGGCTAAAGGGGTCTTGAATTTACTTAATAAGCCTTACAATAAACAGAGTTTTGGTTTTATTCTTAAATAATAGAAGGGAACAATTATGTTCTTAACGTGTACTTAATAATTAATTATGGGATTTAAAATTTTGAAAATTTTGGGTCTCATCAAAATAACATAATCTCATTAATTTAATAATTTCTAGCATAATCTAATTATAAAATAAATGTTTTAAAACCTTTTCTTGATTATAATTATTGATTTGATAACTAATTTAATTTAACAATTCATCTTCTTGAAAATTAAACTAAATTCCAAAATATTCCTATTAATATTAATCATTTGAAAACAATTTTCAAACATTTAGAAAAACATTTTTCCAATTTCATTAGGAATTTAAACCAAATTAATCTCAATTAATCTAATTTAATTTAAATTAAGGCTTAAAATATAAAAAATTAAAGGAAAAGTTGTGAGGATTGTTTAGCATGTGTTCTGCATGCACTAGAGCATTCCCGTCGTTTTCCCCATAATAGGGTTTGGTGTTTTTTCGTTGCCTGCTCTATCTGTCTGTTAGTTTTATGCTCTAACGCTAGTGCTTTCTACTTCCTGTCCCCAGGCCTCATCTGTTGGAGTTCCTCAATCACCTTCATGCTACTTTTGTTGTGGGCAAATATTATTGCCACTGGCAACGAAGGGCAATTCGCCAATGGTGATGGAAGACGCTAGTTACACTTCATTAACATGATCATGGTTACCAAGATTTAGAAACGCACAAACAAATCAAGACCTAATTCATAACTAGGTGACATGTATTTGGTTTTCCAAAACAAAATCAACCAGAAGCTTAAAACAAAAGGGAACATGTATGGTCTGAATTTTTTTTTTTTTTTCAGAACCATTCAACACAAAAGCGCGGGAAAAATAATCTAGGTTCCAAAAAGCATTAACATAGAACAAATTCTGATTTGTGCATGCAATTTTTAGATTTCCGAAAGTAGAGAACAAAGAAAAGAGGTGCGACAGAAAATTTCTAGAAAACAAACTTGGGAATTAATTAAATCATAAACCTTAATTCAATAAAACAAGATATCAAAATTAATTTTTATTAAATTAATAAAAATCAAGCAATTAATTTAAGTTAAATAATTAAAGGAGGCTCTGATACTACTATTGAGAAACTAACCATGATCAAAACATAGACATAGTAGAAAAATAAATTTTTTGTAGTTTCTGATTAGATCATAATAGTTGAATGACTTGAAAACACGAATTATAAAATATAAAATTATACTTGATTCAAAATTCCTGCTGAAATCTTTTCGAAACATTTTTGTTCTATCTACCACGAGCTATTCATACATCCAACCTCTAACGATATCTACAGAGGATTAGAAAAGACACTCAACTCTTTGAGAGGAAATTAGCAAGAGTGCTAGCTCCCTTATGCTTATTCCTAGAAATAGAAAAAAACATTATAATTTATTATAATAAAAATAAATATCTTATATTTGATCCATAAAGTTTCTAACTTTACAATTAAGTCTGGTAGCGCATCGTAACACAACACAAATGAAATCAATTGGTTTTTAGGTTTTGGGGTGGGGGGTGTTGGTTTGGTTTAAAATAAGAGAATAGAATGAAACTAAACTAACAAAAGCAAATTAAAGAAAACATGCAGAAAATGATGAAAGCGGTGAATTCGTTAGGGACCCAATTCTTTGGTTCAATATCAACCTACACCCTAATTAAATATATTTCAATTATTTGTTATTCTCAAACCTATCCTAGAAACTATTACTCATAAATTAATCTATTAACCTGAGTTTTCCCTTAGGTATTGTTTAATTAAGATACGATCATTAATTAAACCTAACTACCAAATAACCTAGGATATGATCTATAGATTCAATTGGGTAGTACCATTATGAATTAAGAAAACTGATTAATCAAGGCAATAACCACATACGATGCATCATTTAACTTAGGTTATGTTATCCTTAATGATTATGAGCCATTGGTCGCTACAAATGAATTTCAACAAAACAATTACGGATCACATTGAATATTCTATCAATGGGTTTGTAATAAAATGATCCAATGAACGCATTAAAATCATCTTTTCATAATACCCAAATCCATACACATCGGATAACATAATTAATTTCTAAAGAGAGAAAGAAAACAACAAATACAAGGAGAAATACATTTAAACAGGTCGTCGACATCGAAGTCACTTCCGAACTGGCTTCGAAAAGCTACCCCTCCATGGTTATTCTCAAAGTGGAGAACTTACCTCCCTCTTCATGCTTTGTTGAAGCTCTTGAAGTTTTCACCAGCTGAAACACACCAAAAATTTCATAAAACACTTGTGTCGTCACACCCTTGGTATATATTATAATGCTAAGTTAAAAAATTGGGTGAGGTGGCATCTTAAGGGCTCACGCCCGTGAGTTATCACTCATGGGTGTAAGAGCACTTGCATGGGCGTGAGAATATGCCTTACGCCCATGCAGACCCTCGGTTATTTACCAACCATCCACCTTTGGTCTCCATAGTTTTATGATGCTGTCTATTAATTAAATTCATATCTTACACCATGCCATGAGTGTGATGCTCCAGCCCTCCAATCTTTCATTCTAGCTGTCCACTCTTTGTTCTTCCAAGTGTAACCCTATTAAAATCATGTTCACATGCTTTATTTACTTCAAGTGCAGCTGTCCACCTAGCACACCTTTGCTTTATACCTTAAACGTTTGGCAGTTGTCTCATGCCCATGCAAATTAATGCACAGCCGTGAGTGATACTCATAGCTATGCAGTAATTCTAGCAGGCAGTGAGCATGCTTCACCCTACTTTCTTTTATGCTTTATCCCATTCTTTTGCTCTAATCTCCTTCTTTTTGCTCCATGAAGACAAATGAATATGGATCTTCGAAAAATAACCCCAAATATAGTGCTTTCGATGCACTTTAACTACTTTGCTTTCGAATTATGCCTAAAACCATATATAAGTCAAAGTGAGTATCTTAAGCCATTTCATGTCATTAATCGCTAAATGTTATGGAATAATTATATAATCAATTAAGCCCATGTCAAAGTCCAACTTAATTGAAATAGATTTTTCTTTTTTAAGCAGTTCTTTTTATGTGACAATGATTATAAATTATAGTTGTAATTTATAATTATAATTAGGTAAATTAAAACTCCTTTTAATTTATCCTTAATTCTCCAATTAAGTAATCTATAATTATAGATCAAGATTGACTTCTAGCAACATGTCATAACCACCTCAATATTACGATTGTTAAAGTGGTTAGACTTAGTCAATTCATGCATGGTTATAATGTATAATTTAATCCTTTCATCATGTAATGTTCTAATTAGAAAGAGTATGGATATAATGTCTAGTCTTTTAAATCTACTCATGTTTGTTCTTGATAATTAGTAATTGATTCATAATTAATAATTGAAAACATATTTTCAAATGCCAATTCACTCTGCCTAGAGAATTCCTTATCTCACTACTAACCAAGAATAGTGGAACATTCTCTCTAAATATTTTAGAGTGACGAATCCTTTATTGACCTACTTAACTATCTCTATATAGTTCATACTATATCTAAGTACTACCAATGAGTTACCTTAAATAGGATATGTCATAAATAATATCAAAATATAGTAATTCCTACATAAGATACCATGGCAATCTTAAGTCTAAATATCAACTATACAACCATTATAATGAGGAAATCGATAGACACATAAGTAATATTCCATTTAGGATCCTTATAATCGGGTATGTTCAATAAACTTATTCTCTAATAAGCACTCACACGATTGTTTAAGTATCTTCATACTTTAATTTGTGAGATCAATTACTTTATTCATAAGAAAGAAATATAACATGTCATAGTTTTATTGTTTCATTAATATCCTATCTTTATGAAACTACAACTAGGAATAACTTGGAAATAATATAAAAATGCAAATCAAATCTCATAATTATGATCTCATCATAATTTTAATTACACAGTAATTATTTTAGGAATTTTACTTTTAGTATTAAAACATCAAAAGTAATTAACATAATACGTAAAGATAAAAAGTGTCTTTATTTAGTAAAATAATAATATCACACATAAAATTGCAACCAATTGATTGGCATCAAGGACATAAACTAAACAACTTGATGAAGCAGTAGCTTATAAAGTTTTGAAGGAGACATCATAGACCCAATTTGAATATAATTGGCATGAAATTACTAGGTATTCCAGGAGGTATAAATGTTTTCTCTAGGTAGATTCCCAGAAGCTTTTACAATTATCAATAGAGGCTAAAATACACAGAAAATATCATTTTTAAATTCACCATCAACAAAATCAATATCATACTAGATATTTGATTTATCATTTCTGACATGTTGCTAAATAGAAATAGTTGGTAGCATGAGATGATTGGTGTAGATTTGAGAGTCTTAAATTGCCTCATAACAAGTCTGACATTGCCCAACTACTTGTGTTTTTATAACTTGATTGAACCTATGCCTCTCTCTTTCCACTTATCACCATCCTTGTTAAATCGATACAAGTATTCACCATTTAATCAGAATCTACAACATCTCTGTGAACTTTAGAATAAATTGTGAGGATAGTGATTTTAGGATAAGAAAGTAATACAAAAGATAGCTCTCTAATATTGAAACCCAAAGACAAACCACGCAACTTATTAAAGGCATGGCAGACAATGGTGATTTGTTATTTCATGTCAAAATTATAACTTGTCCTTGAAGAAATAAATAATAAAAATTAAACAACAAATTAATCTTCTACTTCATCAAACTTCTTAGTATTAGCTAAAAGAAGAAATGTGTTAAGTGGAAATGAATTTACAAACATCAACCAACAAGGAGAAAAAGAATTTGAACATATTTTCCCTCTTAAAATCAATTAGACTGAACATGGACTAGAAAGAGACATAAACACTCAAAGCAATCATTTTTTAAACATGGGCCATCTCACATATTTCATATCATTCCAAGTTTGATCTTAGGAGGAAGGTCATAAGGAAATAGCATAAACTCACTGCAGTAATCATAAATCAAGAGATACTTTTGAAGCCATCTCAGTCTTCTCCTAGGGTGATTATATATTCTTATGAAATAACCATTTGTAGCCCAATTATTAATAATTCAAAAGGCTAAAGTAAATCCTCATTGGTTGGTTCTTAGGAAATGGTAATCCAATAGTTTCAACATTCTTAAACATTTAACAGGAGTATTGTCGACCAAGAAGATGTAAAAGAGATCAAAATTTTGATATTATTAATCTTTATAATTAATGGTCAACTTGGTAAAAATATAAGAGTTAAAGTAGTAATATACTAGAGTTCCAAGGTGACTTAGCAAGTTAGATCAAGCATGGTTAGAGTTTTGGGAGAGTTTCAGGCCTTGTACAAGCTTACTTGGCTAAGGTTGGGTTCTTGATAGACTAAGGACTTAGTGTATGCCCAAATGTATGGACCATGGCTAATCGAGTTGGCATGGGTAAGCATTGGAAGAACTAGTATGCTATTGGCTTGGATGAATCATCATCAATGGATAGAGATGAGGAGATCTTAGATAATGTGGCAAATAAGATCATAATGGATGAATATCAGCTCTAAGAGATAAAGATCATGTGGAAGGATCATCTCAAAATAGAGGAGATCTTCGTGGATATGGATAGATCATTCTTAAATAGATGTAATCTTTTATCTTGTTATTGTGATGTAACTTAATCCTATTAGATAGAGTCCTAATTAGATGGGGATGTCATTCTATTGGTTAGTATGATGTAATCTGATAAGGATAAGATAGGATAAGATTGTCATCTTAGCTAGTAGAGTTCTATTAGGATTCTAGGTTGGTCATCTAGAGGTGCCTATAAATAACTCATTTGAGCTTTGCTCTTCTTAGAGGGAGAATGAGTGTGAGAGACATTTAGTGGGAAGTGAGTGTGGGACACACTTAGAGATGTGAGAAATCATTTCTTTGTATACTTTGAGGGAAGTAAGAAAGGTTAGTGTTTGTTGTATCTTTTTCTTGTTCTTATTGTTGCTATAAATATTTAGTCCTTTCGTAGTTTTTTGGTAAGATTGTGAGAGTTAAACACTACAACGTGAGGTTTTCTAGAACAAGTAAGTTGGTTGACGATCATGGGATAAGGTTGAATCTAAATTTAATGAAGCTAAGTGAGATTGTCATACAAAGGGGTAGCGTATCTTATGGGACAAGTTTGTGCTTGAAGGAAAATCTTTGTAACAAATTTGTTAGACCCCTAAGTTTGAGATAGAGAAATTGTAGTGGCACTAGCGAACCTTGATTAGTGTTCGATAAGTGTAATAACTAAACAAGGCAAAGAATTGGGAAGAGGTAAGGAGGAAAAGGAGCAATGTCAAGTGTTGGCATACATTGGTGCACATTGGCAGAAATCTTCAATGAGATGTAAGATTTAGAAATGAGACAAAAAGAAGGCTTGAGATGGACATCGAATGGAAAGTTAGTTCGATCATACGTATGATGGGAATATGCTAGAGTTCCAAGGTGACTTAGCAAGTTAAATCAAGCATGGTACAGATTTTGGGAGAGTTTCGGACCTTATACGAGTTGACTTGACTAAGGTTGGGTTCTTAAATGACTAAGGACTTAGTGTGTGCGCAAATAGATAAACCATGGCTAATGGAGTTGACATGGGAAAACATTGGACAGATCAATGTGCTATTAACTTGAATGAATCATCGTCAACAGATAGAGATAAGGAGATTTTGGATAATGTGGCGGATAAGAACACAATGGATGAATATTTGCTCTAAGAGATAGAGATCATATAGAAGGATCATTTAAAGATAGAGGAGATCTTCGTGGATATGGATAGATCATTCCTAGATTTGAAGATAGAGGAGATCTTCGTGGATATGGATAGATCATTCCTAGATGGATGTGATCTTTTATCATATTATTGTGATGTAACTTAATCCTATTAGATAGAGTCTTAATTGGATGGGATGTCATTCTGTTGGTTAGTGTGATGTAATCTGATAAGGATAAGATATGATAAGATTGTCATATAAGCTTGTAGAGTTCTATTAGGATTCTAACTTGGTCATCTAGAGATGCCTGTAAATAGCTCATTTGAGTCGTGCTCTTCATAGAGTTAGACACTAAAAGAGAAGTGAGTGTGGGAGACACTTAGAGATTAAAGAGTATTCCTTTGTATAATTTGATGGAAGTAATGAAGGTTGGCTTTTGAGATGTATCTCTTTCTCACTGTTCTTTTATTTCCATGAATTTTTAGTTCTTTCATAGTTTTCTTAGAAGGGTGTGAAAGTGAAACACTATAAGGGTTATGAGGCATTCAAGAATGAGTAGGTTGGTTGATGATTATGGGACAAGACTGAATCTTTCTTTAACAGAGCTAAGTGAGATTACCGTGAAAAGGGGTGGTGCATCTTGTGGCATAAGTTTGTGCTTGAAGGAAAACCTTTGTAACAATTGGTATTAGAGCCAAATTTTGATATGGCAAGAGGTAGCAATTTGACGAAACATGTCAATCTAGTGGAGGCACTTATCGGGCCGATTCATCAAGAGGAGGAAGAGGTGAAGTCTTACTTATTTTAATTTGAGATGCTAGAGGCATAAATTTAATAGTTGTAGCATCAAATAGAGGAGTTAATGAAGGAAAAAGAAGAGTCTAGGTTCGAGTTGGCAATCCTAAGGCATGCCGTTGCAACACAGGATGTTGGACGAGCAGAAAGTACTTTAGTGAAGGTACGAGAGCCAAAAGTTTTCAATAGTAAGTAGAGTTCCAAGAAGCTCGAAAATTTCTTGTGGGACATAGAGCAGTACTTTGCAGCTACAAAGGTGACTGACTTAGAGAATGTGTCGATCACGACAATGTACCTGGTGGAGGATGCAAAGCTGTGGTGGAGAACGAGAACCTCCAATGACATCAGTGTGGTTAAACCACCCATTAACATTTGGGAGAAGATTAAGAAGGAACTAACGGATCAATTCCTCCCCAACATCACTTCATGGCCCGCGAGGGAAGCTTTGAAGAGGTTGATGCAAGATGGCTCAGTGTGGGAGTATGTAGGGAAGTTCACATCTTTAATATTGGATGTGCAGAATATGTCGGAGGAGGAAAAGTTTTTCAACTTCATAAACAACTTGTAAGGTTAGGCACAGATGTATCTTCGAAGGCAGAACGTGAAGGACCTTCCAAGCGTGAAAGTCACTGCGAATGCTTTGGTGGATCTCCAAATGTCACCATCGATTCGAACTAGGTACAAGGGCAAGAAGAATGGTAGGATGTGGAATTGCTCGGAGAAAGGTAAAGAGAAGGTAGGTGAGTCTTCTCAAGGTAAGTCCAAGAAATCAAAAAAAGATATTGCTTGTTTCATTCATAAAAGGCCACACTTTACTCAAGAATGCCTAAGATGGAAGATAGGTGAGGAGAAAGTAAACACCATGGTTGCGAAGGATCAAGGAGAGGGAGAGGAGGAATCGACAGAAGAAGTCTACCTCAGTAGTTTTACAATGTTAGGTGCAATTGTCCTTGTGAAGGATTGGTTGAATAAAGGCAAGGAGAAACCCAATGGAGAGGGAACATGGTATGTCAGAGATGTACCGATGGCTAAGGAGTCTTCAAAGAAACCATACTTGGAGGAGTGTCCACATATTATTTTGACGGAGGCATCGATTTCTTCTAGTGGGGGTGGTTTGTTAGATCCTTAAGATCGAGATAGCGGAATCGTGCAGGCATTGGCGAGCCTTGACTAGTGTCCGACATATGAAATAATAGAATAAGGCAAAGACTTGCTAGGAGGCAAGGAGGAAAAGGGGCAATGTCAAGCATTGACATGTGTTGGTAGACATTGGTGGAAATCTTCGACGAGATGTAAGATTTGGATGTGAGACCAAAAGAAGGCTGGACATGGACATCGAGTGGAAGGTTAGCTAGATTATACGCATAATGGGAATATTCGAGAGGTCCAAGGAGACTTAGTAAGTTAGATCAAGTATGATGTGAGTTTTAGGAGAGTTTCAGGCCTTGTATAAGCTAATTGACTAAGGCTGGGTTCTTGATGGACTAAGGACTTAGTATGTGCTCAAATGGATGGACCATGGCTAATGGAGTTGGCATAGGCAAGCATTAGATGGACCAGTGTGCTATTGGCTTGGATGAGGAGATCTTGGATGATGTGGTAGATAAGATCACAATGGATGAACATTAGCTCTAAGAGAAAAAGATTATGTGGAAGGATCATTTGAAGATAGAGGAGATCTTTATGGATATGGATAGATCATTCCTAGATAGATGTAATTTTTTATCTTATTATTGTGATGTAGCTTAATCCTATTAGATAGAGTCCTAATTAGATGGGGATGTTATTCTATTCGTTAGTGTGATGTAATCTGATAAGGTTAAGATAGGATAAGATTATGATCTTAGCCAGTAAAGTTCTATTATGATTCTAACTTGGTCATATAGAGATGACTATAAATAGCTCATGTGAGCCTTACTCTTCTTAGAGGTAGACACTTAGAGAGAAGTGAGTGTGGGAGACACTTAGAGATTGAGAGAGTATTCCTTTGTATACTTTGAGGGAAGTAATGGAGGTTAGCTTTTTAGTTGTATCTCTTTCTTGTGTTCTTTTGTTGCCATGAATATTTAGTTCTTTCGTAGTTTTCTTATAAGGGTGTGAGAGTGAAACACTGTAGGGGTTGTGAGGCATTCGAGAATGAGTAGTTTGGTCGAAGATCGCGGGACAAGGCTAAATCTTGCTTTAATGGAGCTAACTGAGATTGCTATGTAAAGGAGTTGGAGCATCTTGTGGGATAAATTCGTGCTTGAAGGAAAACCTTTGTAACAGTAAACTTGGTAATAATATAAGAGTTAAAGTTTTAATATTCTATTATATTATGTTTTTCTCTGTTTTCTTATATAATGTGTTGGGGCTTCTAGATAATGGAGAAAGTGTGAAAGTTTCTTGAATGGTATCGTGGTGTTGGGTATCTAGCCCTACTTTGAGACTTTTAGTGATTGTAGACAGCTTTATAGTTTGTAGGGATAAGAAAAAGTAAAGAAAAGGCGTTTCATCTCCTGCCTTGTCCTCCTGCACTACGTTTTCTTCATCTTACACTGCCCTGTTTGTCTCTTTTTCCAGTTATCCATCTTCATT
>JANQAP020000106.1:1521570-1531631 GCA_026874005.2 Erythroxylum coriaceum
TTCTCAAACCTCTCCTAGCAACTATTAATTGTGGGTTAATAATTAACCCGAGTTTTCCCTTAGGTTTTGTTTAATCAAGATACAATCGTTAATTAAACCTAACCACTAAATAACCAAGGAAACGTTCTGTAGATTTAATTAGGCAGTAGCATTATGAATTAGGAAAATCGATTAATCAAGGCAACAACTACATACGATGCATCATTTAACTTATGTCATGTTATCCCTAATGATAACGAATCATTAGTCGCTACACATGAATTTCAACATAACAATTACGGATTATATCAAAATTCTAGCAATGGGTTTGCAATTAAACGATTCAATGAACACATTAAAATCATCCTTTCACAATACCTAATGGGTTTATACATAAATAACCAAACAATAACAAAAATCCAATTATCCATACACAAAACCTAAATCAATTAACCTAGGATAACACAATCAATTTCTAATGAGAGAAAGAAACAACAAAAATGGTGAAATACACTTAACTTAGGTCGTTGATGTCGATGTCACCTTCGAACCGGTGTCGAGATGTCTAGCCCTCTATGGGTCTCCCCCCAAAAAATGTTTCAACCGCCATTAATAACCCCTATTGAAAGCCTCTTTGTTGCACATCCAAGCTCTCTTCTGTCGCAAGCTTCTTTCTACTATTCTATTTCATGCTACTTCTCTCCTCACTGTGCTATTGATGTGACAAATAAAACATTTGGCCCAAGCCACTTTACATCCTTTAAAAACCTTGCAAACTTCTTAGCCTTGAACGCAGTCCTTGTTTGCATTTAACGCAGACATTGTCTATAGAAGCAAGGAGTAAACGCAGACATCATTTCCTACTTCATGCTATGTCGTTTTGCTCCTAGTTACTCCTTGCTTCTGTGCTGCATTTTATCTCCTGCCTTGTCCTCCTGTATTGCATTTTCCTCATCTTGCACTGTCATTTTTATCTCTTTCCAGTTGTCCATCTTCATTCACTGTTCTTTGCATTTTGTTCTTCTGTTAATTTTATTCTTGTCTTTTAATTTTTCTTCTTATTGTTCCATGAAGACAAGTAAAAATTAATCTTCAAAAAATGACCAAAATATAGAGCTTTCGGCTCACTTTAACTTCTTTGCTTCCGAATTGTGCCAAAAATCACATATGAGTCAAAGTGAGCATCTGAAGTAATTTTATGTCCTTAATCGTTAAATGTTATGAAATAATTAAATAATCTAAGCACCTATCAGCCTGTAACCTACATAACAATACAATATTTACATCAATTTGTGCTCATTTATAAATTACTCTACAATAGGGAGAACAATAGAGTCCATTTCAATCACCTAATCAAACGTGGCAATATTCGAAAGAAAAAATAAAAAATCCAAATACTTCCTCTTCTATAATAAGATCTCCACCCTGTTGCTGATGGTGATGGCTACCTCGTCAGTTAACTCTTCGATAATAATAATGTCATCTTCTTTTTTGTGATATTAATTTGGTTATCTTCTCACCATTTTCCACTATTTTCTTTTAAAGAGAAGAGAGTCAGAGAGTATTGTGAATTAATATGGGATTTTCTTTCCTTGTCCTCTTTCATCTTTCCTTATTCCTTCCTCCTGTCCCATCTATTCTTTTTCTTTTTAATTGTCAACACTGATGTGGTAATAGGGTCCACTATTTTACATAATAGTAGATTTCATTTTCCAAATAAAAAAATAATGCCACATCAATAGAAAAGACGTAACATTTAATTGATGGAGAGTTAACTTCATTGAAATTTTTTTTACATAGGGTTTATTTTGGATTTTTTTGAACACGTTAAGATTTAATGTAAATATTTCAGAATGTTAGGGCTTGTTCTATATTATGTTGTATACATTGAGGTTTAAAATATACCCTTGTCCATTTTTCATATATCAATTAGTATTAGAACAATAATCCTATTTCTTGAAATTTAATCTTTCTTTAAGCAATCTAAAACAAAGGGGCAAGATGTACGTAGAGTGAAGGAGATGAAACTCAACTAGATTAAGGAAATCCAGAAAGTGATGTTAGAAACTTAATTAAAACTTTAGGAAATTTAAATGAAATAGAGCAGGGGAAAGCAGAGATGTGAGAGTAATATATGTTTACCGTTAAACCATAGTCATAACCATAATCCCTTAATGGCTAATGCTCTTAGTTTTGGAAATAAGGAAGCAATGTATAGGCTAGACAATATGGAATCAAAATCTATATATGACACCAATAAGATTTAATAAGTTAGAAATCCCATTGTTTAACAACTCCAATATTCATAAGTTTATATTCAAAAAAATTATTCATGAAGAATTGAACATCATCAGAGATGAAATTGAGAATCAAGGGAGTTTACAAGGAAATAGTAGTGTCAGGATGACATCACCTATTCTTAAAGCATCGAATAACCATGGATGAGGTAGTATGGAGATAATATTAGTAGCCATTAGTTAGAGATATAGAAAAGAAGCATTTGATGAGCTAATGAGAGACTTCTAAGAGTTACAACAAATTGGTATTGTAAGAAACTATTGCACTCTATTTGGTAAGTATTTTATTGGACTTCATATTCTTGAATCATATTTAATTGAATTTTTTGAAAGGGTTAAGATTTGAATTATAACTACTAATTAAGCTGTTAAATTCTAAATCTTTGCAATAAGTCTATGTTTTGGATGAAAAATAAGTGTTTTTACTCAATTGTGTTATCTCAATCAAAAATTGCCTTGAACACGTTAAGATTTAATATGAACATTTTAGAATGTTAAGGCTTGTTCTGTATTATGTTGTATACATTGAGGTTTAAAATATAAACTTGTCCATTTTTCATATATCAATTAGTATTAGAGCAATAATCCTATTGCTTGAAATTTAATCTTTCTTTAAGCAATCTACCAGCTCGCATAGTAAAAAGGAAACAAAGAGGCAAGATGTATGTAAAGTGAAGGAGATGAAACTCAACTAGATTAAGGAAATTTAGAAAGTGATGTTAGAAATTTAATTAAAACTTTAGGAAATTTAAATGAAATAAGGGCAGGGGAAAGCATAGTTGTGAGAGTAATATATGTTTACCGTTAAACCACAGTTATAACCATAATCCCTCAATGGCTAATGCTCTTAATTTTAAAAATAAGGAAACAATGTATAAGATAGTCAATATGGAATCAAAATCTATATATGAAACCAATAAGATTTAATAAGTTAGAAATCCCATTATCTAACAACTCCAATATCCATAAATTTATATTCAAAAAATTTATTCATAAAGAATTAAACATCATCAGCGATGAAATTGAGAATCAAGGGAGTTTACAAGGAAGGAGTAGTGTCAGGATGACATCACCTATTCTTGAAGCATCGAATCAACATGGATGAGGTAGTATGGAGTTAATATTAGTAGCCATTAGTTAGAGATATAGAGAAAAAACATTTGATGATATAGTGAGAGACTTCTAAGAGTTACAACAAATTGGGACTGTAAGAAACTATTGCACTCTATTTGGAAAGTGTTTTATTGGACTTCATATTCTTGAATCACATTTAATTGGATTTTTTGAAAGGGTTAAGATTTGAATTATAAATACTAATTAAGCTGTTAAATTCTAAATCTTTGCTTTAGGCCTATGTTTTGGATGAAAAATAAGTGTTTTTACTCAACTGTGTTATCTCAATCAAAAATTTCCTTCTAAACTACTAACACAATCTAACAATACCCCTTCATTTTACTACTAAATCCAATCACTAAGATGACTAACTATGGTGGATTACTTCTTTCTTTAACATTATTCTAAAAATTATTTTATGTAACTCTCTAACAAAATAACAAAGACAACTCAGTAGTAAATAATTTGAAGATAAGCAGGCTAAGGTCATTTAACTTTTTTATGATGACAAGTACATTCTTATGCATAAGTGCAAAAGAAAAAAATGGAATATGTTTATAGTTGAGGATGAAGAAGAGGAGATAATAAGGGAAAATAAATTGGTAACTGAGGCAGTAATTAAAGAAAAACTAGTTATATCCTTACAAGCCTAGTCAAGAGTATTAGTAAGAGAATTTAAGTAGATAAGGTGGTAGAATGTATAAGAGCAAACCAATGCACATTCTTATCAATTATAAGAGTCCCATAATTTTTTAAATATTAAACTGCTATAAAAGTTATTATAATTGTATGAAAGTAAGGGATATCAAGATAACAATTGCTGGAAGAATTTAGTTACCTTATGAACTTTTGTGTAAATGATTTGAGTGGCAACTAAAAAGGCATCTAATTTTTTAATGATTTATTAATACTACCATCTGGAGGTTATGATATGGCCTTAAGGTCTGGTGGTTATCCACTCTAAATGAAGTCCTTTGTAATTTCAACAAACATACTATTTTGTTTAACTAGAGAAGTAAACATGTTCTATTAGAAGGTGGTCCATTAACATCCTAAAAATGGGTACCACCAAAAAGTTTAAGAAGCTACTAGTTTAATCATAAATAGTGAGTCAACTCTACATGTTGAGTCTTTAATATTCGATGGAACAATAACTTCAAAAGCTTACAATAGACAATACATTATTGATGAGAGAACAATAACTGATAGTGATAGATTGCATAATGTTTTAGTGGATAGCTTAGAATGTATTTATTTGTTAAATTGAATAATTACTTCATGTTTAGGTTAGGATTGTGTTATTTAGTTAGACATTTGTGTTTTAGGTGTTCTATGGGTTAGAGAATGCCATTGAGCTTAAATTTTGTGTATTTGAGGTACTTTAATATGTTTGTTAGTGTTTCAGGTCAAATATAAAAGAATGGGGGAGATTTAGAGGAAATCTGGAGCAAAACCTAGGGCCACAATTGTGACATAAGCCTCATCTGCCACGATCGTGATAGAAGCAAAATTTGGTGCCATGATTATGGCCTGCACGACAAAAGACGCAGAAAACCTTTCTGACTTAAGTTTTTGAGGGACTTTTCGGACTTTTTTAGCATGGGAAAACCCTAGGGTTTACCCTAAATGGAAAATACTATAAAAAGAAAGAGAAATAACCTAGAAGACAGTCCAACCTTTGCCATTTCAAAAAAAGATCTAATGAGAGAGAAAGAAGAAAAGGGAAGGAGGATAAACGAAGAGAAGAAGGAAGTTGTTATGCTGCCAACTTGCCAATCGATTCCGACTCTTCCAAATGACTTCATTTCATCTTTATTATTCTTTCTTTTGAATGTATAAGATGGATTTGATAGTGATAGATTTAGGTTTGATAATGATGTCCTAAACATTTTTAGGGATTTGTTTTTGAATTAATGTTAATGTGATTTCTTTTGATGATAATTCATACGATGTTATGATTATTTATTGTATTTGCATGCTTTGGTAACAAATTGAGAGGTTGAACTAATAGCAAAATGATTATATTAGGTAATGAGGGTTAAATAATCTAATAGATCACTCAAATAATCAAATTGAGAATTTAGACGAAGAGAGATCTCATGTGAGGACCCAATTGTCTATTAGAGGGCTTAAGATCCGATTGTTATTGTGGGTTTTTTTGTTATTTGAGTGATTGCAAATTCCATAATTCAATTAGGAGTCATGATTTAAGGTTTAATGATTATAACTCGAGAGAGAGTAATCCACCCTTCAAAAGTCTAAGATTGATAACCTATTAACTCAAAAGTAGTCATGTTGGCATTTAATGATAGGATAAACCCCCTCCTCATATTCAGCTAATCTTCCTTGTATGATTTCCATTGTTAATTAGGTGGTGCACACTTTGATTCTCTTTGTGTGATAATTTACATTTTTATTCTAATCAATCATCTTCATGTGTTTACTTTTCTGTGTAGTTTTTATTTTCTTTTTATTAATTCTTTAGGCCTTAGATAATTAGAATTAGATTAGTTCAACAATTCCTCGAGGGATTGACACCTCACATACTACACCCACTACCTATTCATTTGTATTATTTTGAGCGTTTTAAATAGATTAAAGCTTACCTCAACAAGTTTTCGACGCCATTGTCGGGGAATAATAGGATTAATTTAGTTCTTGTAGTCTAAGGCATTCTCACCACTCTTGTGTATGTGCATTTTCATGAGCACAAGAGTCACTCGAAGTTCAAGTCAGATCGCTGAAACCCTTGCGCTCGAGAGCACTTACCTGGAATGAGTCATTCAAAGAGCCAAATGTCAAGAAGAAGAAATTGAAGAATCGATGTATAAGGAATTTCATCAAAAGTTTCAGCAAGGAGTAACCCAAGGGAACCAACCTCGAACCATTGCTAATTTCATAAGACTGGGATTTGATATAACCAATTAAGGAGTTATTAGACCTCTTGTTTAAGCACCTTCATTTGAAACTAAGTCGGCCCTACTAAACATGTTGCAAACAAATGTGCAATTTTTTGGATTGAACAATCAAGATCCCAATGCATATATAGTGAACTTCCTTGAAATTTGCAAACATGGAATTTCGAAAGATGTGGTTAGGATGAGGCTTTTCCCCTTTACATTAAGCAATAAAGTCAAAGCTTGGTATCACTCTCTCAATCCCTCAAATGTCACAAAGTGGGAGCAATTGGTACGTGCATTCCTAAACAAGTATTTTCGCCTCACTAAAACTATAAAGATGATAAAAGAAATCACGAACTTCCAACAGAGTGATGAGGAATCACTTTACAAGGTGTGGGAGAGGTATAAGGATTTACAAAGGAGGTGTCCACACCATAACCTATCAAAAGAATTCCTTTGGTAGACCTTCTATAATGGAGTCAATTCACCCTTGAGAGGTACCTAGATGCTGCATCGGGCGGATCGCTTATGCGAAAGACTATTGATGAAGTGGAGGAGTTGCTTGAAGAAATGACAAGTAACAGCTGTGTGTGGACAAATGACAAGTGTAGACAACCCACAATCCTCTATGAGCAAAAAGGAGCTTTAGTTGTTGACCCAATTACAGAAATACAAGCTAAGATCGACAACTTGACTCGACAACTAAAAAACATGAAATCTTCTTCTTTAGTCCCTATTAAGGCAATTTAATAAAGATGCGAGCTGTACGGCCAGGATAATCATGATACCATAAACTACTTCCTGATGCAAGGTAACGAAAAGGATCAAGTTAAGTATATGGGAGCATAGTTTGGTCATGGTGGAGGGAACATTCCCCATTCGAACACGTACAATCTTAAGTGGAAGAATCATCCAAATTTTTTGTGGTCAAACAATGCTTGTAACACCCACGTACCCCCTAGGAGGATATACAGATGCTACACAAAACAAAATCAAAGTAATCCAATACATACTAAAGCATTTCTAGAAACTCAAGGAGCATACATTTCATTCATCATTGGTTAGGTCATATTCAGAATATAACATACATATGATACTTATTATATACAAATCTTAAATCCAAATCCAAATTGTATTAAGGTTTTTATAAACCATTAAACAAAACACAAAATACAACATATCTCATTACATTGAAGACAACTCAAAACAAACTGAACATTTCTAGAACAAAACACAATCTTCTTGGCCATTGTGGTTGTCTTTGTCCCAGTCTCAAATCTTTTTATCAAAACCTACATGGGGGCAAAACCACCATGCTAAGCATATAGCTTAGTGGGGAATAACTAAACAACATATAAACTGGCGACTGTCTCTAACAGTCATCTAGCATATTCATGCACTGGATCTTAACATATCTCAGAAAAACTTTAATTGTTCAAATTATAGAACATTCCAATATCATTTGCATTAAGACAGAATAGCACATATCATAACAGAATATACTTACATCAAACTTATAAATATTCGAACAAAGTATTGGAATCATAAAACAGAACTTTAAAGTATCTGAACAAATCTTACTTATATCAGAACAACATTTAACTGTATCAAAATTGAACTTAGTTTATATTAGAATTAAACATATATCAGAACATAAAACCAGTTAGCCTGGTAATCCTTTTTATAGAAGTGGGAAATGGGACCAAAATAGGAGATACCTATTGGTATCACAGAATAGGAGAGACTTATGTCTCGACACTGAAGTGTCCTTATCAGGAGACACTGAAGTGTCAATATCAAGAGAGACTTAAGTCTCAGACATCGAAGTGTCATTATCATGTGACAACGAAGTGTCGACACCTTAAATATGTCCAGGAGCAGCTGCAAACCTTTCTAGGCATGCCTATTTACCCACGATTAGGACTTGACAGTTTTAAAACAATCAATTTCAGATTTCACAATCACAAGCAAAAGATGTTATGTCTTTATTCCACTTTCCTCAAATTGAACATATACGTATGCACATCCAACTAATCATAACTTATAAACATAAAAATTTGTAATAATGTACCATTACAGGCATTACATATTTCACATTCCATATCATGACACAAAGTTCCAATTTGTAAACAATCATATTCAATTCGCATAACATAAACCTTTTGAAACACATTGATATTCATAAGAATACATTCATTTTTAAACACATAATTCTTTTCAACCTTTGCCTACACATCTTAGATATACATTCCTAGGTGAAGGTCAAACTTTACCCATCATCACTTCTAACCAACTAGATAAGAAATAAGAGAGTAGAGTGTTAATTATTGTTCGGACGCTGATGAAAGCCATAGGATGGAAAATATTCGATATTCGAGGTATAAGCCCAAATGTTTGTATGCATTAAATATAAATCAAAGAAGGATATAGAGTGGTATGGGAATGTCATCGTAGGTCAAACCTTAACATTAAAAAAGTGTTCAAGAAAGAAGTAGTAAAACTCTTAAATGTGGGGATAATATATCCCATAATCGATAGTGAATGGGTCAGCCAGGTACAATGTGTACTAAAGAAAGGTGGAATGATTATAATCGAGGGTGAAAATGGGGAACTAATTTCAATAAGAATAGTCATGGGATGGAGAGTGTGCATATACTATCGCAAGCTCAACAAGGTGACTAAAAAGGACTATTTTCCTCTCTCATTCATAAATCAAATGATAGAAAGAGTGGCTAGTCACTCATTCTATCGCTCCTTGGATGGTTACCTGGGATACAATCAGATATTTATATATCCCGAGGATCAAGAAAAGATCATGTTCACATGTCCTTATAGTACCTTTATATATAGACGAATGCTTTTTGGATTATGCAATGTCCCAGCTACATTTCAAAGATGTATGATGTCTATCTTTGCAGATATAATGGAAGTTTTTATGGACATTTCAAAGATGTATGATTCTTTGAGATGAGTCTGACCAATTTGGACAGGGTACTCTAAAGATGTCAAGAATCACATTTAGTACTGAATTGGGAGACATGCCACTTTATAGTGCAAGAGGGGATAGTGCTCAGGCATAAGATTTCACACCGAGGATTTAAAGTGGACAGGGCAAAAATGGAATTTATAGAGAAACTCCCACCTCCAATCAACGTTAATGGTATGTGAGGATTTTTAGGCGATGCTGGGTCCTATCATTGTTTTATTAGAGATTTATTACAGATCACAAGACTCTTGACAAATTTATTAGTTAAGGATGCACCTTTCCTTTTTGATGAAAATTGTCTATCTGCATTTAATCAATTAAAGTAGGCACTAACATCAGCCCCGATCTTAATGTCACCTGATTGGACACTCTCATTTGACGTCATGTGAGATGCAAGCGACTATGCTATAGGCTGTGTATTGGGTCAAAGAGGAGACAAAAGGCTGCATGCGATATATTATGCATGCAAGACCCTTAGAGGACCTCAATTTAATTACACCACCATAAAAAAGGAATTATTCACAGTGGTGTATGCATGTGACAAGTTTCAGTCGTACCTCTTGGGGTTTAAAGTGATCATATTTACCAACCACACTGCTTTAAAATATCTGTTTGCCAAGAAAGACGCAAAACTGAGACTTATTCGATGGGTGCTATTATTACAATAGTTTTATATAGAAATACAAGATAATAAAGGAACAGAGAATGCGGGTGTAAACCATTTATCAGGTTAGGAAGGAGGGGAATTCGAGCAAAGTGAGGATATTAATGAGAACTTCCCTGATG
>JANQAP020000106.1:1531731-1571267 GCA_026874005.2 Erythroxylum coriaceum
GGGTGTAAACCATTTATCAGGTTAGGAAGGAGGGGAATTCGAGCAAAGTGAGGATATTAATGAGAACTTCCCTGATGCTACTTAACAACTTGATGATGCCATGGTTCGTTGATATCGAAAATTATGTTGTCATATGGTAAACTTCCCTTTGATTTATCATATCAACAGCATAAATGGTTCTTGCATGAATGCACCTAGTATCGATGGGATGAACCAATCCTGTATCAAACATATGCTAATAGTTTTATAAGAAGACGTGTTCCAAATGAAGAAATGTTGGATATATTAACAAAGTGTCATGAAGCTCATTACGCTGGCCACTATGGAGAAAACAAAATGGCAGCTTGAGTACTTGAGTGTGGATTTTATTAGCCATATTTATTTAAGGATGCTCAAGCTTTCATGGTATAGTGCGGTCATTGTAAACAAGTAGGCAACATCTCCAAAAGAGATGAGATGCCTTTATCCAACATTTTAGAAGTTGAAGTCTTCAATGTATGGGGCATTGACTTTATAGGACCTTTTCCATCTTTCATGGAGAACATGTACATTCTAGTGGGGGTGGATTATGTATCTCGTTGGGCTAGAGCCATGGCATCTCCAACTAATGATGGGAAAGTTGTCCAGAAGTTTATCAAAAGGCGATTTAACCAGTTTGGAGTGCCAAAAATTATAATAAGTGATGGAGGAGCACATTTCTACAACAGATCTTTTAATGCCCTCTTAAAAAGATACAGAGTCCAGCATCGAGTTGCTACTCCTTATCACCACAAATGAGTGGACAAGTGGAAATCATTAACCAAGAGCTGAAATGAATTCTAAAAAAGACAGTGAAGAGCTTAAACAAATTCTAGAAAAGACGGTGAATAGCTCTAGGAAGGATTGGGCATTAAGGTTAGATGATGCTTTATAGGCTTATAGGACTACGTACAAAACACTTATCAGAATGACACCCTTTAGGCTTGTATATGTTAAGGTTTGTCATTTATCTGTGGAGCTAAAGCATTGAGCATATTGGTCGATGAGATCTTTAAACTTTGATTGGAAGCAAGCGGGTGAAAAATGACTCTTGCAACTAAACAAACTTTAAGAGTTTCGTTCTAATGCCTATGAAAATGCTAAACTTTACAAGGAGAAAGTGAAGAGATGGCACGACTCTCATATTAAGCAAAAGGTATTCAAGGTAGGAGATGCAGTTTTTCTATACAATTGAAGATTAAGATTATTTCTAGGAAAGTTGAAATCGTGATGGAGTGGACCTTTTAAAGTCACCCAAGTTTTTGATAATGGGCCCCTAGAATTGGAAAACGCAAACAAAGAAACTTTTAAGGTGAATGGGCATTGCTGCAAACTGTATCTTGGTGGAGTGATTCCGAAGGAAAAAGAAGTAATCTCTTTCCTTTCAAAAAATTGAACATGCTTCCGGTGATATAAGGTCAAGCTAATGACCATAACTTAGCACGTTTTATAGTTAGATTTAAATTGTTGTGTAGTTAGATTCATTTTAAATTCTATTAATAAATCTTTATAACTTGGAATGGGTTGAATTGCTAATTCTTTTACTCTCTTAAATCAATTATGAGAAAGGAAAGCAATCTCGGTGTCAAGCAAATTTGATCTCAAAACTATCACTGTAACCACCTCAATCATTATGACGGGTTCTACACTCTAACACTTGTCTTCTATTTTATTATTATTTTCAATTTTTCTCTTGTTTCTCTTGTTTCATTATTTTTATTCCCACCTTATATATTGTTTGTTGTTCTTCTCATATTGAGGACAATGTGTTGTCCAAGTGTGGGGAAGGTTATATGCATTATATTTTTTATTTGAATGTGAATTTTGCATGCTATATATTAGTTTTGTTTAGGATTGCATGGTGTGATTTGTGTGAATGTATCAACAGCTAGGACTTAACATAATTGATTTAGCTTTGAACATAGTCTTTTAGGTTGCGAAGATTTATTAGCTTGTGAAATTAGTGTTCTAGGTTGTTTCAGTCAAATATGCATGTTAGTTATGATATGATGATGGTTCGTTTAGTCTAGAATTTACCACATTCATTTATAATTTTAGGTTGATCAAATACAGAACATTTTTAGTATCTTTTTATGAGAATGATTAGCTAAAGAAATAAGGTAAGCAATAAAATACAAAATTAATAAAATGTGTGTTTGTTTAATTAATAACTATTATGCTGGCCCTTTTTGAAACAAATCGGGTTATGAATAAAGCTAGTAGCCAGTTGAGAATATGATGTAGCTAAGTAACCGAGGGAATTCTTCATAAATGCTTGCCTTTATTTCAAAAGTCTATAATGACATTCCAACCAAGCTGCTTAATAAAAACATGGCCTAGTTGAGTAACCGGGAGATATTCATCACAAATGTTTGCTTTTGAGTCAAAAGGCTAGGTTCTTGTCATTTAAAAGTAACAAAAATAGTACGTTGGTTAATAAATCCTACAAATCTTAGTGAACAGCTTGAATTTTCATGAAAAGTTACTTAAGAATAGTTATAATTTTGATTGACTAAATAATTATCAATGTGTGTGTGCAAGTGATAGGAGTGAATGAGTTTGACATCAAGTTCTTAATTAGTATGGAAATTTGGTTTGAAATACTTAAACACATATTTAACAAGTTAATAAATTAGAACGACTTGAGGGATCGTGTTTGTAGTTAAATTTGTTTCGTGAAGTTTAATGTCATTGACCCATTATTGTATAAGTGTGTGTTTTGTTGTTAGTTGTGTTTGGTTTGTTGTGTTTTACTTGTTTTGTCTTTGCTTGAAGATAAGAAAAAGTTTAAGTGTGGTGATGTTGATAGTGGTAGATTGCATAATGTTTTAATGGGTAGTTTAGTATGTGTTTAGTTATTAAATTGAATAATTAGTGCATGTTTAGGTTAGGATTGTGTTATTTAGTTAGAAATTTATGTTTTGAGTGTTTTATGGTCTAGAGCATGCCATTGAGCGTAAATTTTGTATATTTGAGATGCCTTGATGTGTTTGTTAGTATTTTAGGTCAAATATAGAAGAATAGAGGAGATTCAGAGGAAACCCGAAGCAAAACCCGGGGCTATAATCATGGCCTCTGGGTTACGATCATGAAAGAATCGTAATAGACATGCCACGATTATGGCATAAGGAAAATTTGGTGCCACAATCATGGCCTTTATGACAGAAGACATGAACAACCTTCCAGACTTAAATTTTTGAGGGACTTTTCAGACTTTTTGGGCACAAGAAAACCTTAAAGTTTACCCTAAATGGAAAATACCATATAAGGAAAGATAAATGACCTAGAAAATAGCTCCAACCTCTGTCATTTTGAAAAAAAATCCAAGGAGAGAGAAGGAAGAGAAAAGAAGAGGAGAAGAAGGAGGCTATTATGTTACCATCTTCTTGATCAATTCCAAGTGACTTCATTTCATATTTATTATTCTTTCATTCGAATGTATAAGATGGATTTATTAGTGATGAATTTGGTTTTGATAGTGATGTTTTAAATTTCTTTAGGGATTTGTTCTTGAATCAAGGTTAATGTGATTTCTTTTGACGTTAATACATTAGGTATTGTGATTATTTATTATATTTGCATGCTTTGGTAACAATCGAGAGAGTGAATCGATAATAATTGGGAAATGAGAGTTAAATATTCTAATAGATCATGTAAATAATCAAATCGGGAATTTAAAAGAAGAGAGATCTCATGTGAGCACCTAGTTGTCTGTTAGAGGGCTTAAGATATGATTGTAATTGTGGGTATTTTATTAATTGAGAGAATGCAAATTCCATAATTCAATTAGGGGTTATAATTTTGGGTTTAATGACTATAACTTGAGAGAGAGTAATCTACCCTTCAAAAGTCTAGGACTGATACCGTATTAACTCAAAAGTAGTCATGATAGCATTAGATGATATAATAAATCCCCCTTCTTATATTTGGCTAATCTTCCTTGTGTGATTTCCATTGTTAATTTTACATTTTTATTTTAGTCAATCATCTTTACATGTTTACTTTTCTGTACAGTTTTTATTTTCTTTTTAATAATTCTTTAGGCCTTAGATAATTAGAATTAAAACTTGCCTCAACTTGAGCTGGATTCTTTATTGGCTAAATTTATTTCTATCTTTGTATAACTAAAATACTTACCTCCCCATAAATCACATGATCACAAAATTTATATAATGAATATATGAACTAAAATAAAAATACAATAAAGGATAAATTTGTCATTTCTTCCCTTGAGAAAGTTTTAGATGAGTTACGTAAGGCTTTTTTTTTAACTAGACTTTCAAACCCTTATATGTCCTTATGACACTCACAAAACAACTTTCAAAATTCATAACAGGCACTATGAGTACTAAGTAATGTCATTTAGAATTGTTAATAGCCCTTTGACATTCCAAATCCTAATGAATAAAATGTTCAGAGTTTATCTAAGAATAGTCATACTAGTTTTTTTTTTTGATAATATACAACTTTATACCCAAACATTTAAGGCTCAATGAAGCATTGTAAAATGACCATGGAAATCCTAAATTAGAAACAATTCTTAACCAAAGGGAGTAACTGTATATTTGGAGTTTCATAGATAAAATACCTAGGCCATATCATTTTAGTTTTAGGTGCTATTACAAATCATAAGAAGTTAGATTCAGTCTTCAAATGCCCTATTCCTAAAGCCATAAAGGATCTAAGAGGATTTTTAAGTCTGCCAGGCTACTATAGAAGATTTATTAAGAAATTTGGTTTCATAAGCAAATCTTTGGCAGATATGTTGAAAAATGATGCTTTTGAATGGACTAAAAGTGCTAAAAAAGCATTTCAAACACCTAAAGCAGCACTACTTATTTTAGAGGAAATTAAAAGATGATGAGTGAGAGGCTCCTCCTGCTCTCTACTTTTCTAAACCATCCCTTAGTTTTGATCCTACTCCTATTATCACCGCTCCTATATCTCCCTTTCTTCTTCATCTCTCCTCTACATCACCCACGTGTTTCTCTTCCTCTCCACCATCTGCTTATTTTTTCGCTTCATAGCTAGGGATAACCCAGTCTTTTCCTTTTGTCTATATTCCTGCTTTAATAACTTTTTGATTTTTTTTCAACTAATATTTGCAGACTTCTAAGTCCAGATTTATGGATTCTGATTTTCCCCCACTACCTTCTCCTCCCTCCTCCCTCTCCTCCCAATCTCTGTCATGCTAACCCTATCCTGACCTTCCTCACCCTTTTCCTCCTTTTCCTCCACTCTCATCGATTGAAGCTATCAACTTAGTTCAAAAACCCTTAAAGCTTGGAAAACTTAGAAATAGGTTGTATGGGATAACTCAAACACCTCTTTACATTATAGTCCACCATTTGAGCAAGATGGGAAGATTATGTGGCTCCAACCATTGATATATTGCAAAAAGGAACTAGGACTTAGGAAGCATCACTACTAAGTTTTTTCATGAGAGAAGGCCTCTATTTCCATATCTAAGCATGGACCCAAAGACATTGGAAGGGCAGGGGATTGCTGGAAATTATGCTAATAGAGGATGATAATCTAATGTTCACTTTCAGTTTAAAATCATAAGCTCATAAGGTTATTGAGGAAGGATTATGGCACGTTTTTCAACTTCCTTTATTTGTTTAAAGTTGGAAACTAGGAATGCAGTTAGAGAAAATCAAAATGAAGAACATTCCATTATGGGTAAATATTCACAATATCTGCTTGGAATATTGGACCACTAAGGGCCTAAGCTTTCTAGCTAGCTATTTGGGGTAGCCTTTATGCATAGATGAAAACACTTCCATGAGGAAAAGAATTGGATTTTACAGATTATGTATTAGCATGGAAATTTATAAAGAAATGAAGGATAGCATCCCTATAATGAGACTAGTAGATGGAAGTTCTCTTAAGGAGGACAAAGTCCTAGAAACTTACTAATGTAGATCCGTTTTAAGAGCACAAGGAAAGAAGCCACTAAAAAAATATTCAATAAGGGAGATTATGTAGAGCTTATGGAATTAGAGGATTTTATTTCAAAAGAGGCCAGTGAGAAAATAAAAGTAGTAAAATAGACAATTGATCTTGTGGATGCTAACTTAGTTGTGAAGCAGACTAATCTTCTAACCTACGAACTTAATAGAGGGAAAAAGGAATCAAGTTCTACCTCAACCCCAAAGCCAATACAAATAGAGGAAAATCAACAACAAGAAGACAATTAGGACGAAAATTTTGAGAAGGTGAAGCCTAGAAGGTGTAAAATGAGCAATAGGAAAAGCTCCAAAGGTAAAAGCATTATTAAATGACTATTGTAGTGTGGAATGTGAGAGTTCTTAATAGTGCATCAAAGTTTAATGCTTTAAGGTACTTTATGTTGAGGAAAAAGCCTTTGTTATTTTGTATTTAAAAAACTAAAATCAGAGAAAGCAACCTTGAATAAGCTGAGTTATTTAGGAACTCACCAGAAACTTCTCTCAAATCACCATTTCCACAATTATGTAAGAATTATTATTTGCTATAATTTGGAATTAATGAATATGGAATCATTGGAAATTAATGAGCAACTTTATTCACTTAAGATTGGTCCTTAAGATGGAAAACACTACTTCTTTAGCTACTTTTTTCTATGATTTCAATATAGCTTTCCAAAGTAATGAGATTTGGAGCTCATTAAGAAGGATAAAAGCTAATGCATTAGGTCTTTGGCTTATGGTGATTTCAACACTATTCTCTATAGGTCAGAGGTAGATGGAAATTGTAACTTGCTCAATTATAATATGGATTTTTTTAATACACTAAAGAAGTGGAGCTTATTGATCTTAAATATTAAGGGAACAGGTTTACTTGGACCAACAAACAAATATCAAGATTATTATTCCATAAGAAACTAGATAGAGCTTTAGTGAATGTAGATGGATAAAAAATTTCTTTGAAAGCAAAACTATTTTCATGGATCCTGGTTTCTCTAATCATTCCCTTATTAAGTTTGATAATCTTTTTAAAAGGATAGTACTACACATCATTTCAGGTTTAACAATTTTCTTGTTAATGTGGAAGTATTTCAAGCAGCAATAGATAAAGGCTTGGATGCAGTTGCTATTATAAAAAATACTATGTCCATGCGCAAAAAATCAAAGTGATCAAAATGGAATTAAAGTTTTTGAATGTTAGTAGCTGTTAGAACATAAAAAAGGAGATTAAAGAGGCCAATAATTGACTTCCAACTATCTAAAACTTACTAGCAATCAATCCTAGTGACTGGAACCTAATGAATAAGGAGAGAAATGCTCTTAAGCACTACATATAAGTGATACACAATCACAAATACTTGATACAATAAAGAGCTAAAGTCAACTAGACAAAGGATGGGGATAGATTTGTAAAATTTTTCTTTAGCATTATGTCAGCCAAGAAAGACGTCAATATAATTTGTTCTATAAAAGCCAAATCTAGTGAAATAATCTGTAGATAAGAAGAAATTAGAAAGGAAGCTGTGAATTTTTTCAAAAAACTTATGGGATATGAGGGGAATTCAAAAACATCTATAGAGGATCTAAAACTTTTTATCTCTTTTATAATACCTAATGTAGAAGCTAGTAACCTGATTAAACCAATTAATGACAATTAAATAGAGGTTATACTTTTCAATATGAATAGATCTGAGGTTCCTAGTTCAAATGGCCATAATGGGAACTTATACCATAAAACTTGGGATAAGATTGGAAATATTATTAAAGAAGTAGTGTATGAATTTTTGAAGAAAAAGGTATTACTAAAAAAGATTAATACAACTTTTTAACACCTAATCTCTAAAGTCCCTAATCCTATTTCTTTAAATGGATATAGACCTATTTTTTTCACTAACTTCACTTACAAGATCATTGCTAAAGTGTTAGCAAATAGGCTGAAACTATTCCTGAAATTCATAATCAATGAGAACAAAGGAGCTTTCTTTAGCAATAGACATATTGGAGACAATATTCTAATCATGTAGGAGTTTATGAAAGGCTATGTAAGGAGAAACTCTATCAAGGTAGATCTCCATAAATCACTTCATATTGTCAATTGGAATTTCATAGTACATACACTTAAAGTCTTAAATTTTCCCAAAAAATTTATAGATTGGATTAGAGCTTGCATCACCTCTACTTCTTTTGGCATTTTGATTAATGGGAATCCTACTGAAATCTTCAAGGGATCCAAAGGAATTAGGCAAGGGGATCCCCTCTCCCCTATCCATAATCTGCATGGAGATTTTTATGCTCTTGCTGAAGTATAATGTTTCCACTACCCCCAAATTTAAAGTTTCACTATAAAAGTAAGTTAGTTTCTCTAACAAACTTATGTTTTACAGATGATCTTATTTTGCTAAGAAAAGATGATGTTAACTTAGTTTCCATATTGATGAGTACCTTACAAAGATTTAAGGAGCTTCTAACCTTAGAATTAGTCTCCCAAAGAGCTTCTTCATCTTGTCAGAAAGTGATGTACCCCCTCTTAGATGTAATGTCTTAAATTACTGTAATGGTTAAATAAAACCCTTGCTATATCTGGGAATCCCTATCTCCTCTAACAGGCTTCGATATAGAGAGTGCTTTCCTCTGATAGAAAAAATCCAGAAAAAAATTGAGATCATAGATGAATATGACTCTTTAATATGATGGGAAGCTCTAATTGTTGGAATCTATCGAAAGGTCTTATTAAAATTATCGAAAAGATAATGAAGCAATTCCATTGGGGAAAAGGGGCAGGTGAAGAAGCAGTTGTAAAATTGAGCTAGAAAGATATTTTTCAATTAAAAGAAGAAGGAGGGTTAGGATAGGGGACAATAAACAGTAGCAACAGAATTTTAATATTGAAAAGGAATTAAAGAAAATTAGGTAGGCAGGAATCATTGTGGAATGAATGGATTCTGAAAAGAAATTGCCTTTAGGCTCTAATTCCTAAAGATACCAATTCTTTAATCAGATACTGAAACTGAGAGAAATTATACAGCAATATGTAACCTGTAAAATAGGAACAAGTACTTTTGCTTCTCTATGGTTTGATAACTAGTATGGTTTGGGAGCTCTCATCCATAACTTGTAGGTAAGGACTTTCCTCTCTAGTTTCTCAAGGAAAGCCAAAGTGTAGGAGCTAATAAGGTATAACAATTGGTCTCTAACTATAGAGTTGGTGAGGAACTTATTGATTTCCCAATATCTAAATATTGATGATGAAGACATTTACCTTTGGCATGAACTACCTATAGCTGATTTAACAAACAGGAAAACTAAGGAATTGATTTCTGAGGTTGGTACAATAGTGGATTATAGCATATTGGTTTGGAGCAAAAGATAAAAGCCAAATGTCAACCTCTTGCTTTGTTTAGCAATGTTGAATAGGCTTAGCAGAATGGATAAATTAAAGTTCCTATCCATACCTAAGGTATGTGTGCTTTGCAATACCTTTAATATTATATTGTAGAGGATCTTAACATTATATTAGTACAGTTTCCACCAAAGCAAGCTAGTATACATTATCCAAAGGATACAGCATATGCCAAGCTCCCAATAGGACAAGGACGTTTACATGTTGGTAATAACAACATGTTTCCAAGAGATTTTAAAGTAAAGAAATTCTAGAAGATTTAAAGGAAAGGTCAGAAGTTTATCTACTCTTATATAACTAACAAAAGCAACCATAAGGAGGCAATTTATCATTAATCAGATTACAAAGAAATGTAGCAGAAGATTGGCGATTTCTTCGAGAATCTAATACTTTAAAAAATTTTAACTTTATTCATTTTATGCTTGTGCTATAATGGTTTCCCCTAGTAGTTTTAGCTAAACTGTAGTGTCTACAAGTTATATGGTGTATTTAAAGATGTATCCCTAAGGGTAACTACTTGTAACTGATTTCTTCATTTTATTAAATTTAATTTTTAAAAAAATTTTATTTTAAAAAAACACTTAAAGCAACACTAATAATACAACCCTTACCAATAGTACTAATGAGATTTGATAGCAATATAATAGGACTAAGGAATGTTCTATCAAAATATGTTTAATATAGGAAATTAAACACACAAATATATAAAAGAAGGATAAGAATCACTATACTTTAGAAAATAAAAGGATTGAATGTGGTAAGTTTCTAGGTTTGATACTAATAAGGTAGATATGATTGATAGTTAACAGAGAACTTAACCTAAGAGTTTCTTTAAGAATAAGGATGAAAAGAGCTCTCACTAAGACTAATTTTATTAGAGTAAAACATAAGCTCCTATTTACACCCATAACATAGTCTTGCATAGGCATAAATCCTAAAACTAGAGTTACAAAAGAAAATAACCATTTAAAATAACAAAACCCTAACTAATTAAAAGACATGTCCAATGTCTATCTTATACAACACTAAAACAAATTTTGTTTCAGAACTTTTAGTATGTAAAACAAAGATAAGACAGAAGCTAGTTGCAAGTTAGACTTCAACATCAATTTTCTTCTATTTGTCTAGTTTGGAAAATCCAAAAAATTATTAGTATTGGTTTATATCTAACTTTAGTTTTAGTTACATTTTATAACCTGTTTAATGCCTGAATTGAACATTTTAAAAGCTATCAAAGTCTCTCTTCATACCTTCCCTATATAGAAACCTACCTAGGTTAAGTCCTTATTTGATTCCCATCATTTTTCTCAAAATAAATTTTTTCTCAAATTGTTATCTTTATCTACAAGATTAAAAATAATTTGTCACTTACCCAAGAGTGCATCTCTAACATCCCCTACTCTTTCTACCAATCTAGCACTTTGCCCCTCGTATTTATCTCTTATTTTGAATTTGTCTAAGGTATTTTCTCCCATTTCTTTCCCCTTAATCTTTCCTGCTTACTATCGTATTACCTTCATAAACCTACTTAGGTGATAATGGAACAATGGTAATCAAATTGCTATTTATGGAAAAGGAATATGTATTCCTATATCCATGGCTCTCCTATCAAATTAACACAGACTACTTATGTCATACTTGTATGATAGTCACATTATACAACACTTCATCTTCATACCTCCTAATCAAGAATGAAACTTGTACCTAATTTATTAACTTAACCTTTCCATTGTCATTCAACCATTGTAGATTATACATTTTAGAGCTTTTTCTTATTACTAGTCCTAACTTCTTATCTAGTTCCATACTAGTTATATTTATATAGCTCCCTCCATCTATGGTTATACTATACAAAACACCTAGTATAAAACAGATTACCCCTCTACTTATTCCTATCATCTTCTCTTACTTGCATGCATAATACAATTTTATTGATCAACATCCTTCCTTCTTAAGGTCTCCCAATACACTCAACATTACTAGTGTCCTCTAAACTTGACTTATCGCTAACTGTCTATTCTTCACTTGTAGATATATACTCTTCATCCTTCCTTATAAGCACTTGAAGCAGTAGAAATATTGATTCTTAGTTGTTGAAAAGGAATTAGTCTTAGATTTCACTCCACTTTACATGTCTACTTTTGGTTTTATTACTTCAAATTTTGGCTTTGGAGTTTTTTTTACCTCTTTATTCCTTGGTTTTATATAATAAACATAAAAACAATTAATAAGCTTCATCTTAAGTTATCTTTCTATATTTATAGCCATATGTATCATATCCTTTAACACTACATAATGGTGTAGCTCTATGACATTGAAAATTTTGGGATTTATCCTATAAATAAAATTAGCAATTTTCACCTCCCAATCTTCCTCCACATTCTCCTTAGCCATGTTAACCTCCATGTCCTTGTCGTACTTATCCAAACTCTTTGAACCTTGAATTAACAATTGCAACCTTTCGTAGAGCTCCCTATAATAGGAATTCGATATAAATCGCATCCTCATCACCAATTCCATTTCGTAACAAGTTCTAATATGTAGTTCTCAATTCCTCTTTCTACTGAGAATTTTTTGATCCTATCAATCTATAATATAGTGAATAAACGTTGTCGTAGTTAGCTTAATCTTTTTGTCTTTCAAAGAGTTATATCATTCAAAAACTAGTTTTGCATGCTCCTTCTACTCGAAATAGGCATCTGGATCTATCTTCCTTATAAAAGGTGGTATTGCCATATTAATGCTATCTATATTATTATCTATCATTTCTTGATACTCTTTTTCATATCTTATACCAAACCAATTGCCTCCTTGTTTCTCCTCATCACCCTTTAGATTTATATCTCCCAAGTAGTTGGCTACACTTTTAGCTCCATACTTAACCTCAAAGTCAATCCATCCTAGTAGTTGGAGGTGGATTATATTGTAGTCTTGATATGGTAGCTTTTTATTTCTCTTAACATATCCCTAACTTCATCGAACTATCAAATAAATTACTTATATTAGCTTTGGAAGAGTTTTAGTATAATCCCACTCTTTTCTTCTAGCTTATTTCCTTATTGTTAGACAAGTTTTTACTTTAAGTTAAAGTTATAATAATTTGTATAAAATTTTAGTAGCAAAAACACACTCCCGCGTATTTCTCTTAAAGTTCCACTTAACTTACAAGCTAAATTCTTGACTAAAGGTTTTTTGTAGGCTAGGTTGAAATTAAGAAAGCTAGTTTAAACCTTCTTCATTCTTCAAATACCTATAAAGAAGAAAATTTTGACAAGAAATGAAATTACATGTCAATGAATAAGAAAACTCAAAAATAGGATATTGAGTTCGAAGGAACCCAATTAGACCCCAAAAAAGGAACAAAAATAATTTGACAAATTTGAATTGATCAATAAGCAAAATAAGGCAAAAAATAATTACAATATATTTTATGTATCGAATACCTTGTCCTTATTAAATAGGAACTAAAAATCTTAATTTGTAATGGGTATTAAAATAACTGTCACTTTTATGTTACTTTAGATGGCATTTTTAAGGCTTTATTGGCAAATCCTAGTTGAATGATTTTTATTAACTTGAAAATTCAAGAAGCAAGTAATAAGAACATAAGAATAATTTGTTCTTAATGAATATTAAAATGATAATAGCAAAGAACTTGATGTATGGTCAAAAGATACAAGAATATTGAAACCATAAACAATAATATCAATAACAAACTTGAGTTTAGGACTATGCTTTGCAATCAAATTTTAATATGAAACTCATTAATATGATTGATAAGATTCGATATTAATATGACATGACTAAGCATCATTTTATTAAAATAGGTCTAACCTAAGATTTCAAACACATTAATACAAAAAAGAAGGATATGAATCACTGTACTCTAGAATAGGAAGATTGGGATTGATAAGATTATAGGGTTGATCACACTAAGAAGTTAGATAAGGTTAATAGTTAGTAGAGAACCTCACTGAAGAGTTTCTCTAAGAATAAGGATGAAGAAAACTCTTTCAAGGTAATCTTGTTAAACCAAAACATAAGCTCTTCTTTACACCCATAACCTATCTTATATAGGTACAAAACTCTAAAAATAAAGTCTAAAAAATAAATAACTACTTAAAATAATAAAACCTTGAGTAATTAAAAAACATGTCTGACTCTTACCCTGGACAACACCATTGTTAATTTTATTCTACAACTTTCAGTGAGTAAAACAAAGACAAGTCTAATTTGAGAAATCTAGCAAAAGATTGATTATTGTATACATCTAAGAATGACGTAGTTACATTCTATAACCCTTTTTAGCATTTGACTTAAACCTTTTCTAAGCTATCCAAACCCTTCTTCATATTTCCATTATATAGAAACTTATGTAGTTTAAGTACCAACACTAGTTGTGGCCTTTCCAAACTATTATAAACCTTTTATCAACAGAGCTAATGCTTGTGAAAATGACCTAGAAGTATTGTTGACACAAGATAGACACCCCAACCTTTTTATAAGTAATTCAATAGCAACAAAGCATTAATGGAAATATTAATAACTATCAATTAATGGCATCCATATCTTATTGAAACAATTTGTAATCATCATTGATCATAAGAGCCTTAAATTTCTATTGTGATAAAGAATGTTCACTCCAATTTAATAGAATTGGTTGCTAGGCTACTAGGGAACAACTTTAAGATCAAGTTTAAAAAATTACAAAAAAACACTATTGTAAATGTAATTCCTATAATTTCTAGTATGGAACTTTACACATTAGTGTTGTTTTAGGTTAAAAATAACTACTTAAAGTAATTAAAGGTAATTGGAATAACGCATACTCAATTCAGGACATAATAACCAAATTAACTTAAGGGAGCTTACTTTCTAATTCCTATTGGTGACTAGATAGCATCCTCTAAGGGAATGGGAGAGTGGTTATCGAATTTAATGAATGACTGAGATCTAAAGTACAATCCCACTCCCATTGGAAAGGCGATTAAAGGGATACTAGGAATTTCATTATGAATTGTTAAGTCTACCAACAGTTTCCATTCGTTGAATGGTGGTATAACAGTACCTACCACTCAACCATCAACGACTCTCTTTCAAAGTCTTTTATGGTTATTTGTCTCATCTGTATATACCATATTTTAGTAGAGATTCTAAATTAATATGGTGATATGTAACATGCACTCTTAGGAAAGAAATAAACAAGGAGAGTAATTAGGAGTTGATGGCAGCAATTGATCATAAAGTTTTTTTTAATGTTTATACAACAATTATCTTATTTAAGCAGTAGTTATCTTATTTAAGATATTTTTATTTTAAAAAGTCTATTTTTAGTAGGAGAATAAATCAATAGATCCCTATTCTATTTTACTTCCAAAAAACTTATGTATTCAACCTATTTAAAGGGAATTAGGATAAATAAGAAGGTCGTTAGAATTTTTATAAAAAAATAATTGATATAAAGCTTGTTAAAAATGGGTTTTATAGTTATCAATAATAGAACCTAGGAAGGGAAATAACTCCAATAAAGGAAAAGATGATTTCTCCCTAATTGAAAAAAAGAATACTTAATTCAAAACATAATAACCAAACTAACTTAAGGTAGCTTACTTTTTAATTCCTACTAGTGACTTGATAACATCCTTAAATGGAAAGGAAGGATGGTTGTCGACTTTGATGAGTGACTGAGATATAAAATTATATTCGTAGCTCATATGATGCTACCATCCCTCTTCCATTGGTAAGGAATTTAAAGGGATATTGGTAATTTCATTATGAATTGTTAGGTGTATCAATGGTTTCCATTGGTTGAATGGTGGTATATTAGTACTTACCACTCAGCCATCAACACCTCTCAATCAAAGTCTTTTATGGATATTTGCATGCTCTGCATATACAATATTTTAATCCAGATTCTAAATTAATAAGGTGATATGTAAGATGATTTCTTAGGAAAGAATAAACAAAGAGAGCAATTAGTAGTTGATGGCAGCAATTGATTATAATTTTTTTAATATTTATGCAATAGTTATCTTATTTAAGAAATTTGTTATTTTAAAAAGTCTATTTTTAGTAAGAGAATAAACTAGTAGATCCCTATTATATTTTATTTTCTAAAAAATAATACATCTAACCTATTTAAATGGAATTAGGATATATAAGAAGGCAGTTAGAATTTTTATCAAAAAATGGTTGATAAAAAGCTTTTCAAAGATGGGTTCTTTAAGTACCAACCATAGAAACTAGGGAGGGAAAGAACTCCAATAAGGGAAAAGAGGATTTCTCTATAATTGGAAGAAGGATTACTCCATTCAAGACATAATAACCAAAATAAATTAAGGGAGCTTACTTTCTAATTCCTTCTAGTGACTAGATAGCATCCTCAAATGGACAGGGACGGTGATTGTCGACTTTGATGAATGATTAAGGTTTAAAATTATATTTATAGTTCATAAGAAGCTACAATCCCTCTTCCATTTGAAAGGCATTTAAAGGGATATTGGGAATTTCATTATGAATTGTTAAGTCTACCAATAGTGTCCATTGGTTAAATGGTGGTATAACAGTACCTACCACTCAGCCATCAACACCTTTCTTTCAAAGTCTTTTATGGTTATTTGCCTCCTTTGCATATACCATATTTCAATAGAGATTCTAAATTAATGTGGTGATATGCAATATGCATTCTTAGGAAGGAAATAAACAAGGAGAGCAATTAGGAGTTGATGGTAGCTATTGATTATAAATTTTTTTAATGTTTATACAATGGTTAATTTATTTAAAAAATTTGTTACTTTAAAAAGTCTATTTTTAATAGGGGAATAAATTAATAGATCCATATTCTATTTTATTTTCTAAAAACCTTGTATATTTAACCTATTTAAAAGGAATTAGGATAAATTAGATGGCAATTAGAATTTTTTTTAAAAATGGTTGATAAAGGAAAACATATCTTTAACAAGCTTTTTATCAACCATTTTTTTATTTCTTGAATTGAGGAAAATATGAACCATTGAGTGTTTAAATTGAGTGTTCATTATTTCTTGAATTGATTGTTCCTTATTCCAATTATGGAGAAATCATTTTTTCCTTTATTGGAATATGGAACACTCAATTTAAGAAAATAACCAAACTAACTTAATAAAGCTTACTTTCCAATTCCTACTAGTGACTAAATAAAATTCTTAAATGGAAAAGGGGTGGTTATTGACTTTGATGAGTGATTGAGATCTAAAATTATATTCATAGTTCATAAGAAGCTACAATTCCTCTTCCATTGGAAAGGCATTTAGATGGATATTGAGAATTTCATTATGAATTGTTAAATGTACCAATGGTTTCCATTGGTTGAATGGTGTTATCCTAGTACCTACTACTCAACAATCAACACCTTTATGTCAAAGTCTTTTATGGTTATTTGCCTCCTCTGCATGTACAATATTTTAGTAGAGATTCTAAATTAATGATCTTATATGCAAGATGAATTATTAGGAAAGAAATAAACAAGGGGAGCAATTAGGAGTTGATGGTAGCAATTGATTATGAAGTTTTTTTTTATGTTTATGCAATAGTTATCTTATTTAAGAAATTTTTATTTTAAAAATTCATTTTTTAATAGAAAAATAAATTAGTAGATCCCTATCCTATTTTATTTTCTAAAAACTTTGTGCATTCACCCTATTTAAAGGAAATTAGGATATATAAGAAAGTAGTCAGAATTTTTATAAAAAAAATAGTTGATAGAAACTTGTCAAATATGGGTTCTCTAAGTAGCAACCATAGAACCTAGGAAAAGAAAGAATTCCAATAAAGGAAAAGAGGTTTTCTCCATAATTGAAAGAAGGAACACTCAATTCAAGACGTAATATCCAAATTAAATTAAGGGAGCTTACTTTTTAATTCCTACTAGTGACTAGATAACATCCTCAAATGGAAAGAGATGGTGGTTGCCGACCTTGACGAATGACTGAGAACTTAAATTATATTTATAGTTCATAAGAAGCTACAATCCCTCTTCCATTGGAAAGGCATTTAAAGGGATATTGGGAGTTTCAATATGAATTGTTATGTCTACCAATGGCTTCCATTGGTTGAATGGTGGTATAACAGTACCTACCACTTAACCGTCAACACCTCTCTTTTAAAATCTTTTATGGTTATTTTCCTCCTTTACGTATACCATATTTTAGTAGAATTTCTAAATTAATATGTTGATATAAATAAATAGGGAGAGCAATTAGGAGTTATTGTTAAAATTTGATTATAAATTTTTAAATGTTTATGCAATATTTATCTTATTTAAGCAGTAGATATCATATTTAAGAAATTTGTTATTTTAAGAAGTTTATTTAGTAGGAGAATAAATTAGTAAATCCCTATTCTATTTTAGCTTCTAAAAACTTTATGTATTCAAGTTATTTAAAGGGATAGGGTAAATAAGAAGGTAGTTAAAATGTTTATAAAAAATGGTTGATCGAAAGCTTTTCAAAGATGGGTTCTCTATGTAGTAACCATAGAACCTAGGAAGGGAAAGAACTCCGATAAAGGAAAAGAGAATTTCTCCATAATTTTTCTCATAAATAGATCTTATATAAAATAAATATTAATTTGGTGTTAGAACTTAACATTATGAAGGACTATAAACTAGTGGTTTTCTATATATTAAGCAAAGGTCGTCTATAATTGAGGATTAAAATTCTAGTGACAAGTCCTTAAACTCAAAACTAGAGGAGATTTGGTTAGAGCTGAATGGGCATGTTAACAACAAAGAAGTAGGGAGCAATAACCACACTTATAGGGCCTAAAAGGAGGAAAGAAGTGTTAGTTAAGCAAGAGGGACTAATATTCCTAAGTATTCTAAATTTGAATCTCCTTTATATAATGGTACCAATAATATGTTGATTTAGATCTATAAACATGAGTAGGTTTTGAAAATCGATGAATGTGTGAAGAAGAGAATGTGAGGTTTGCAACATTTCATCTTAATAGGGAGGCATAACTATAGTTTTACAAGGTCAAGTAAAAGGAGAAGAATATGGATTAGGGGATGTTCCTAAAGTAATGCCACTTATAGGAACCAAAGGAAGGAAACAAGTGTTGGGTAAATAAGAATGACGATTGTTCCTAAGTATTCTAAATTATAATTTCTTTATAATAATATTGATGATCCATTAATTTGGACCTATACATGCTAGAAACTTTTTGAAAACTATTGAACATTTGAAGAAAAGAAAGTCATGCTAGCAACATTCCATCTTAATAGGGAGGAACAATTACAATTTTATAAGGTCAAGCTAGAGGAGGCGAGTATAGATTGGGGGATATTCATTGAGAAATGTCACTTTTCATTTAGTCCTCTTGTAAAACTCAACCCTATTGGTTAACTTAAAATAGATAGAAATAATGAAGGATTATTAGAAGAAGTTGCAGTCTTTATTAGCTTAAACCATAGAGCTCATTATAAATTAGTAGATCATCTTATTCACTATTGTTCTTATGAAAGGGCTACAACTAGAGGTACAATATTTATAACAATTGAGAAGTTTAGAATATGATATGAATCTATCATGCAATTATAAAAAGAAGTAGAGGAGCAGTTAAGTTATCTTAGGAAGGAATCATAGGACACACCTACTTGGAACAATTTGAAAGCAACCATTAAAGGGATAAATATAATGAAAGGAACTTATGGGGCTCATCTAGTATCAAATTCAAAAAAATGCCTTTATTTAAGAATTTAACCAAGATTTTTTTCAGAATTTTACAAAGCCACATTCATGATTACAGTACACACCATATGGAAGGAAAGGAATCACCACCGAGCTACAAGTATAAAGGAGGAGAAATATAAACTTATCAATCACATTGTTAACCTCATTCGAGCTCACCTCTATGTCAAGAATGCTCTTCACTCACTCTTTATGAACATACAGCAAACTTGGTGTTTATAGTTCCATCTCAACTATTTCAAGGAGATTTATGTTTTTATATTCTATTGGAATATTTCCTACCATTGTAACAATTAATAAACTCTCCTCATGAGAGTTAGAAGTATGCCAAGAACTTTTGTAATTTTTTTGATTTAGTTCTATCTATTGATAATACATCTTTTAATTTTCAAAGAAAAATAATTTAACTAAGATATAAATAGAGAAATAAAGGGCAAAGAGACTTCGCTTCAATTATGATGAAGCATTCTCTCATGTAAAAGATGCACGAAGTTATTTTGGGTATAATTGATAGGATCTGAAAAAGAGGGTGAGGAAGGATGCTTCTTAGAAGTTTCATGAAGATTTTGAGAAGACTTATCAAAAGTTTGAACTTAAGGACAAGTTCTTTATCAAGAAGGAGATTAATGATATAGAAGATGAATTTTTAGGGAAGAATCATACAAAAAGAGCAGTTGTGAACTGAATGTTGTAGCTGATTAGGAAGTTACCTTATATATATTCATTAATTATCTTATATTTATAAAGTATTTATATTATTATGAAATATGCATTCTTAAGAAAGAAATATAGAAGGAGATCAATTAAGAGTCGATGATAACAATTAATTTAAAAGCTCTCTTTTTATTTCTATTATAGTCATATTATGTTTTTTATAGTAATTATCTTATTTACGTATTAGTTATCTTATTTAAGAAGCTCATTATTTTGAAAACCTATTTTTAGTAGGATAATAAGTTGTTAGATTCCTATTCTATTTTAATTCCTAAAAACTTTATATATTTAGCTAACTTAAAGGTAATTAGTATGAATAATAAGAAAGTCATAATTTCATATAAAATAATTGATAGAAATCCTGTTAAAGATGAGTTCTCTAGGTAACAACCATAGCGCTTAAATGGGAAGAACTTTAGCAAGAAAACCAAAAGGATTTGTATGTGAGTCATCTGAATAGATCCTACATAGAAACACATATCAACTTAGTGAATTGCCTAGTGTTATGGATGAATCTATGAACTTGTTAAGATAAATGGATATGTTCATCAAAAAAAATAAGTAAAGGATATCTATGGTAAAGGGCTGTCAATAGTCCAACAAAAAGTCCATAAATTCATAACTAGAGGATAATGCACTAAAGCTGAAGGGTTGTAGTAAAAAGATAATAATATGGGGAGCAATACTAGGGACTAAAAAATAGAAAGAAGTTATGGGCCTAAAAAAGGGACTATCCTTTATAAGTATTCAAAATTATAAATTAATTCATATAATGGTACTAATGATCTGTTGATTTTGATCATAAGTGTGAGTGTCTCTTTAAAAATTAGCAAATTCATGAAGAAAAGAGACAGGGTTGGTAGCATTCCGTCTTAATAGGGAGGAAAAAATTATGATTTTATAAGGTAAATCAGGAGAAGATTGGTACAAGTTAAAGGACATTAATAGAATAATGCCACCTAAAATTTAATTCTTCTATGAGCCTTAACCTCTTAAGAGAATCAAACAGCTTTAAGTAAATTTGAATTTTGGACAATTATTTGAAGGAGTTCTAATATTTGCTAACATAAACGACACATCTCAATATAAAGCAACAAATGACGCAATTCATTGTTGGTCTTATAAAAAGGTTACAACTGGAAGTAATATATTTGTAACAACTAAGAAGATTGGGAATTTATATGAATATGTCCTGTATAGAGGAGCAACCACATTATAAGAGAATTATATGGTAACATTTTCTTGGAATAATTTGAAAACAACCATAAAAGGGACAATTGTAATGAAGGGAAATTATAGGTCAACTTCTAGTACTAGAAGCACAAACATGCCTTCTATTAAGAATCTAGTTAAAAAAATATGGTGGAAAGAAGGAAAAAGATGATTTGATTTAATTATGATGAAGCATTCTCTCATGGATATAAATGTGAGAAGTTATTTTGGGTAAAATTGATAAAACCTAAAAAAGAGGATGAGGGAGGAGGCTTCTTAAAAGTTTCATTAAGATTTTGAGAATACTTATTTTGGGTAAAATTAGTAGAACATAAAAAAGAGGATGAGGGAGGAGGCTTCTTTAAAGTTTCATTAAGATTTTGAGAATACTTATCTTAAGTTCGAACTTGAGGATAAGTTCTTTGTATAAGAAGGGACTATTGACATCTAAGATGCATTCATACGGAAGAAATATACAAAGAGATTAGTTAGGAACTCATGGTATTAGTTAATTAAGAATTTATTTTATGTTTTTGTAGTAATTATCATGTTGTTCAAGATGCATTCTTAAAGAAGAAATATATAAAGAGAGCGGTTAATAGCTAACGATAGCAGTTGGTTAAGAAATTATCTTGTATATCTATAGTAGTTGTCTTTTGTTTCTATAGTAATTATCTTATTATACAGTAGTTATTTTATTTTTTTATTTTATAAGTCTATTTTTTAGTAAGAGAGTAAGTTAGTAGATTCCTTTTCTAGTTTAGTTCCTCAAACTGCTGTACATTTAACCCATTTAAAGGGAATTAAAATGAATAAGAAGGAAGTCATAATTTTTCCATGAAAACAATTCACAACAAGCTTGTTAGAGGTAAGTTCTCTAAGCAGCAACAACAGGGTCTATAAAAGGAAAGAGCTTCGTTAAGAGAGAAGAGGATTTTCTTATAAGTCATCTCATGACTAGATGTTATGAAAAAATACTTAATAATTTGGTATTGAAGCATAACATTTTGGAAGACGCATAACATTTTGGAAAACTATGTAGTCTTGTCAAGCAAAATGGCTATGTTCATGAAAGAAGTATTGTTCTTAAGTATTCTAAATCAGAATTTCCTTTTTATAATTTATTGATGATCTATTAATTTGGATCCATAAGTGTGAGTAGTTCTTTGAAAATAGTAAATGTTTGAAGAAAAGAAGGTGGGGCTAGTAACATCCAATCTTACTAGGGAGTTACAGCTATGATTTTACAATGTGAAGCAAGAGGAGCCGAGTATGAATTGGGGGACCTTTATATATCAATGCCACCTATTATTCAATCTTCTTATGAGCCTTATCCCCTAAATGAATTGGCTAACTTAAAGAAAATAGGAATATGGTAGAATTGTTAGTAGGTGTTCCAATCTTTGCTGACTCAAATCGTATAACTTACTATAAAGGAAGCAAATTAGCGTATTCACTACAAATCTTATAAAAGGGCTAAACTTGGAGATATAATTGTAACAACTGAGTAAAGGAGCAATCAAGTTGTCTTGGGGAAGAATCATAGGACAACACTTGTTTAAAATAACAAGAAAACTACCACAAAAGGGAAAACTTCAGGGGAGACAAATTTTGGGTCAACATCTAGTACTGAGAGCAAAAAATGCCCTTTTATTTAAAAAAAAGTTGAATAAGATAGAGATGTAAGAGCTAAGGGCAAAGGAGCTTTGCTTCAATTATGATGAAGCTTTCTCTTATAGATATACATATAAGAATATTTTTGGGTAAAATTGTTAAAATTTGGAGAAGAGGATAAAGGATGAGGCATTTTAGGAGTATTATGAAGATTTATAAAGGACCTATTCTGAGTTTGATCTTAAGGACAAACTTTTTTCTAGGAGTGGAGTAACAATATACAGAATGCATTCTTAGGGAAGAAATATACAAGCAAAGTAGTTAGAAGATGATGATAACAATTGATTAGGAAGTTATCTTAGTATATTTAAGAATTACCTTATATTTGTGTAGTATTTATCTTATTTGGACAATAGGTATCATATTTAGCAAGTCTATTATTTTCAAATTTTTATTTTTAGTATGAGAATAAGTTTACATATTCATATCAGGTTTTACAAGATAAGAAGACAACTATTCAAATTATTTGATATCATATGTGAAGATTTTAATGAGAATGCAACAATGAGAAAATAATAAAAAAGTTGATAGGGAGTTTCAAATCAGACATTAAATGTATGTAAAGTTATAACTCTACAGACAAGAGACATTTGTTAAAAAAGTTAATGAAAAATTATTTCCATTATTCTATGGCTATTTAAAAACAATAAATAAAATCAGACAGATAATTATAAATTAGAATGTTTACTGGACATTAATACATAATATATTTTACGTATCCCAACTGAAAAAACACATTCCAATGATTTCATCATTTTTAGCCCTACATACTAAATTAATTGCAAAAGAAAAGACATCGAGAACCTTTATTGTTATGATTTCTTAATCTATCTATACTGTAAGTATATGGGTCGTATCTCTATAGTATGGACAATATCGTTCCTATGAGGATTAGATTGGTCACCTAACAATTGTTGTACACCTTGTTTAAAGTCAACAATAGAATAAATGTGGATATAAAGCAAACTAAAATAGAGAGAATTGGTAATTAAACAATTAACAAAGCAATAGTATATCTTTCATTAATTAAGAATAATAACTTAGGAATTACACCTATACTTGATTTATTTTCAGCTTACCTTCTTGATTTAATGATACTTTACCTAGATATCCAATAGTTACAATTACCCTCTCTCAATATCTAACGAAGAAATCTCAAATAAAATAGATAAGACTTGAATTGTTACCTCTCGATTTATCAAAATTCTTCTTAACTGTCAAAATGAATTTGAAGCAATCCTAAAGGTAACTAATAAATAATTAAAATCTCACTTCAATAGGTTTATTATGGTACCAACTCTCATAATGTAACTAACAAAGATAATTCAACCTAATCTCTCGAGTAAGATCAACTATAAAACAATAAACACCACAAAGTATATCTCTATTAAATCAGTAACATAAAAGTTTGACAAAACAAGAGTAATTCCTAAAACAAATTTAACAATCCATAGCCAAATTATATCCCAAATTGATCTTATTCAACATTCAGATATAAGGAAATTAAAGAAAAGAATAGAAGTTTGAGCTATGGATGTGTTTTTCTTCTTATAGTTAAGTTGGAAAACTTTACGGTTATGTTTTTCTAGAATTTTGCCTCTTTGATCTCTTTATTAGATATTCCAGTCTCCTCTTTTGATGTTTCTCATTGCCTTTTATACTCCTCAATCTTTCTATGGCTCTTTTTAGGGTATCCTCACTTTTTTATACTCTAAAAATAACCCCAAATCATCTAAAAAACAAAAATCTCCAATCTTCAAAAATCTAGCATCTGCACAATCGTGCACAATCGTAAAGACAAATATTTTGTCATAAATTTTCCCTGATTACTCAATTTCGTTACGTTGTTTTAAGCTTAGTTAGCGTGTCATTCTAGCCTTTTTATGTGAAGGCAAACAATTTTTATGAATGTCCCTCAGTTACTCAACTATATTACAACTCACAACTAGTTACCAGCTCTATTCTTAACCTAAATTTTAAAAGGAAGGGCCAATAAAATAAGAAATTTATTTATTTATTTATTCAACTTTTTATTTTTATTTTACACTGTAACCTACATCATTTCTCCCTAGTCAATCCATTCCCATGAAAAGCCACTAATTAGGCTGATCAAATTAAATTTATTCGATCAAAAGTACATCTAAACTATTGTTATAAAATGAAAGAATAGGTATAATATTCTAATTAACATGCATATTCACCTGAAAAACCACTAAAAAAAGAAACTTGACAAGTTAATGCTTCTTCATAATTTAAACGATCATGCTAGCAGAATTCTTTTCAATCCTATGCCATTGAAACATTCAAACAAATACACACAAAGCAATATCACGCAACAAATTTTCTTTCACAATTCAAAAACAATCAAAAACTAATATAATGCATATGCAAAGTGGCGCACAAATGATAGTGTAAATATATATACATCCCTATACTTGAACAATACATTGTCCTCATTGTGAAAAATGACACATAAAAACACACATAATTAATGTAATAACAAATATAAAAAGAAATAAAAATAAGGGTAAGAAAACTTATGGGGATTGTGGTGGTGATGGTGTGATAACCATAAAATACTTAGTGCTATGAACATCCATCAATCAAACTAACTTAAAAACAACAGAATAATGAAGTAAACATATAAGAAATTATGAAAAACCTATCTAAAAAACAACATCCTCATTTTAAGGTCACTAGCTTGAATATTCAATATTATTACTTTTTTTCAATCAAAGGGTGGTGGAAGCTTCTCAATGAACTCTGTTTTACTTCTGGCCACTTTTACGCCCTTACACGATATTTTATATCCCAAAACTAAACCCATATGCATCATTTCTTTCATTATTCCCTATCTAGGTTGTTTAAAATTATGATGGCTAGAGTGTAAACCTCATTTAGCAAGGTATATCTATGATGTGTGGGTAAAGGTTTCAATTCTAAAGTGGGTGATTTCTCAATGGAAGGTGGCATAGGTGCTTCTATCCTTACTAAGATTTCTTTTTCTAATTTCATACCCAACTCATCCTCTTTTTATAAATCGTCATCATCTTCCAAATCACCTAAATCAGTGTCTTCTTTATAGTTCTCCTCTCGTTGTTTTACACATTCATCAACTATATAGATTTTCTTGCAAGAGCTGCAATCCTTCGGATCCTTCAACATCTTACTTAAATTGAACTCATCCTGTTCATCATCAATATGAAGAATAAGTTTTTCTTTATGTAAATGCACTAATGCTCTTCCAATATTCATAAATGGTCTACTAAGAATTAATGGAAATTTTTATTCCTCTTTAAAGTTTAGCCCTACGAAATTCACAGGAATAATAAATTTGTCCACTTTAACTAGCACATCCTCCACTGTACCAAATGATCTCTTTATTGATTGATCCACCAACTGAATGAGCATGGATGTTGGATTCACATCTCCTAGCCCCAATTTCCTGAAAAATAGACAAAGGCATAAGATTAATCTTTACACTTAAATCACATAAACATTTAGAAAATTCTAAATTATCAAATAAATAGGGTATAGTAAAACTCCCTGGATCTTTCAATTTTGAAGGCATATGACTAGTAATTATGGAATTATAACTCTCCTTAAAGAGGCCATTTGATTGTCCTCTTCAGTATACTTGTTTAATAGGATGTCTTTAAGATACTTCGCATATTTAGGCATATTCTCTAAAGCTTCCAAAAAGGACACGTTAATTTACAATTTCTTTAACTTCTCTAAAACTTTACAAATTGCACGTCCATTTAATTCTTCTTTAACCCTTGTAGGAATAGGATATTTGGAAAATATGGATAGGGTAGGACATATGTTAGTTCCTTCTTCTTATCTTCCTCCTTTTCTTTACTTCCTTCTTACTGGGTTTGAATCTTTTTCTCAGTTGGTTCTTCCAACTCTTTCCTACTTCTAAGTGTGATGACCTTTATTTGCTTCCTTGGATTAGACTTCGTATTGCTTAAGAGACTCCACATGATTAGACTTCGTATTGCTTAAGAGACTCCACATATTTTGTGTAGACAATGCATTTACTAGTTACCCCACTTGAATCTCCAAATCATAGATAGAAGAAGTATGATTTTTCATAATTTGGTCAAACTTAGCTTCCAACCTCTTCTGGCTCTCTTCTTGGTTTGTGAACTTACAATTCAACACTTCCTTTAGCTTTTCCATCTTTAATTCTATTGAATCAAGCCTATCTTATTGAAATTTTGTTGGACCTTGTGCTCTCATTTAATTACTTGCGTTGTTAGTCTAAGAGACATTTAGGTGGTTCTTCCACCCAGGATTATAAGTATTAGAGTAAGTATTATTACCACCTTGACCTAGTTGTTCTCCTATAAAATTTAGCTACTCCATATTACTATTGTCCACTAAGAAATAATCAATTGTACGAAGACCTTCTTAACTGTACAATTCGCATCTATGTTGTATTAGTTTTAGGGGTTAGAAGAAATGGCTTTCAAGTTGTTTATTTATTTGGCAAAGTATGCTAATTCACCCTATAATGTTGTCACTGAATCAACAACAAACACTCCTTTATGATCTTTAAAGGTTTGTTATTATTTACTCCTCTCCTACGTCTATAGGCAATGTCATCTCCTTTAATAAATCATGTGCATTATCTAATATCTTTCTTATCTATGAACCTCTAGCTACTATGTCAATGGTACCTCTTATGGATGGATTGACTCTATTATAGAAGGTTTGCAATAGGAACACCTTGAGTAAGTAATAGTGTGGACAACTCTTTTGTAACTCCTTAAATCTTGCCCTTGCTTCGTACAATGATGTCCCTTTAATTTGCTAGACATTTTTTATTTCTTTGTGGTCTTCGTTAAGGGGACGTACTTAGCCAAAAAAGGTTTGTACTAACTGCTCCCATGTTGTCTTGTTTTTTAGGCTAAGAGAATTCAACCACGTTTTGGCTCGATCTTTAAAAGTGAATAAGAATAGCCTCATCTTGGCTACTTGCAACATGTTTAATAAGGCTGGTTTAATCATGAAACTCTTTGTCTACATTAGTGGCCTTGTGATCCCTTTTTTATTAGCATTGAATCCTAGCTTCATAAAGTCTATAAGGTTTCCTTTTTGACCTCCTTGATGCCCTTCTTTTTCCATTGGTCTTTCTATAGCTTATTAGCGTCTTACTTTTCGAATATCTCTCTCTTGTTTGGTGATGTAAAAAACTTGTTTGTCTTTAAGCTTATAGAACTTCTTATTTTTATTGTGTTCATGCACCTATAATCACAAAAATGTGTAAATTCCTTAAAGTAAAGCAACTCAAACTACACTAGATGCTAAATTACAACCCCTGGCAGTGATGTCAAAAACTTGTTTGTTTGATTTTTAAATCTATATATACCGTAAGTATACAGGTCGTATCATTCTAGAATAAATAGTGTTACCTATATTTTTTTTGTTTTCACCTTACCTTATTGATTTAATAATACTTGATCACAGATATCCAATAGTTATGATTACCCTCTCATGATATCTAACCAAGCAATCCCAATTAAAATAAATAAAAATTAAACTGTGACCTCTCGATCTATCAAAACTCATCTTAACTATCGAATTGGATTTTCAAATCCTAAAGGTAACTAATAAACAATTAAGATCTTTCTTCACTTGCCTATTAACATGGTGTTTATAGGTCTATTATTGTATCATTCAAGAGTAAGTCATAAAACAAATTTGGCAATCTATAGCCAAAGTATATCTTAATTAATTATACAGCTTTGTTCTCCTAGAATTTTACCTCCAGCTTCCATCTTACATGACCGTGCAAGTTGCACGATTGTGAAACACCTCTTCCTTTAGCTTTTACTTCAACTTATCTTCAAGTTTCTTGTGTCAACTCATCATCAAAATACATTAAACAACCCCTAAAACATGTATTAAGAACAAATTCTTCTCTTAATCAACAATAATCAAAGAAAACACACAAAACACTAATGAAGACATAAATCTAAGTCTTAAACACATGATTATCACCTAAGAAAACACGTAATAACATATTCTACAACCTAAAAAATACACTATAAATCACACCTATCAAACATCTCAAATAGCTTAAAAGATGGAATAAACTGACATTCGAGTATTGTAAAAATGTGTAAATTCCTTAAAGTAAAGCAACTCAAACTGCACTAGACGCTAAATTACAACCTTTGGCAAGGGTGTCAAAAACTTGTTTGTTTGATTTTTAAATCTATCTATACCATAAGTATACGGATCGTATCTTTCTAGAATAAATAGTATTACCTATCTTTTTTTTTTGTTTCCACCTTACCTTCTTGATTTAATAATACTTGACCCTAGATATCCAATAGTTATGATTACCCTCTCATGATATCATCCTAATTAAAATAAATAGGAATTGAATTGTGACCTCTCAATCGATCAAGACTCATCTTAACAATCCAATTAGATTTGAAGTAATCCTAAGGGTAACTAATAAACAATTAAGATCTTTTTTCATATGCCTATCAATATTATGTTTATCGGTCTATTATGGTACAATTCAAGAGTAAGTCATAAAACAAATTTAGCAATCCATAGCCAAAGTACATCCTAAATTGATTTTACAGCTTTGTTCTCCTAAAATTTTGCCTCTAGCTTCCATCTTACACAATTGTGCAAGTTGCAAGATTGTGAAACACCTATTCCACTAGCTTTTTCTTCAACTTATCTTCAAGTTTCTTGTCTCAACTCACCATCAAAATACATTAAACAAACCTTAAAACATGTATTAAGAACAAATTCTTCTCTTAATCAACGATAATCAAACAAAACACACAAAACACTAATGAAGACATAAATCTAAGTCTAAAACACATGATTATCACCAAAGAAAACACTTAATAACATATTCTATAATCTAAAAAATACACTATAAATCACACCTATCAAACATCTCAAATAGCTTAAAAGATGGAATAAACCAACATTTGAGTACTGGTAAAATGGTTGAACACTAGTACTAAACAAACTACCTAAGTGCTTTTATTTGACTTGTAGAAACAGTTCCTCTTTTAAGCCTTACTGGAAAGGTTCTTTAAAAGGGGACGGGAATTGTTACGACTTTTAGATTGAAGGAAGACGAGCATATTTGTTTAGTTATTTAAGAAAACCATCCTTGTTGACATGAATGTAGAGCTAGTAGAATGGCTCATAATAATTAGATCTTAGTTTTTTCATTTATTTTACTGTTACTTACTGTTGTTTCCAACAGAAATAAGCATTGTAAACGTATGTTATCAGGCACAACCGAATCTACAATAAATTTGCAATATCTGTTTACTATCATCTTCTCTCTCACAGTTGATCGTATGGTTACACCTTTATGTAACTTACTGATTTATTTTTCTTAAATTTGGTTATAATAAAAAATTATGGTGATAATTATAACTATGTTTGTTATTTTGGTAATGAGTTTATATTTATAACATTACCTCTACATCTTTGGTGAAATTAACAATCTGAAATATGTTGCGAGATTAGAGTAAATTCCATTTATTTAGCCCCATAAAATGAAACAAGAAGAAAAGAAATTCATGAACATCATGATTATCACTAACATGATATTAATGAGAATCAATTAGGGGATGAAATTAAATGACGAAACCATCACCATGGCCAAGATCCTGAGGCAGCTGTCCCATATCACTTGCACTTGCAGCACCCAACCTACCATCTCCAAACATGGAGCCATCACTGATGTGGCCATGCTGTGGCAGCGCCGTTGCGTCCAATTCCATCCAAACAGAAGGAATGTTGCTTGTTGCATAAATATTTCCGCCGTCACCAATACTTGTGGGAACATAGGGCACGCCCTGCTCAGATGTCAATCCACCGGCATCATTGTTGTTTGGTAGGCTAGTCATATTAGGAGCAGCGTAGCTTCCCAAAAAGATGTTCTCAAACCCCAGTTGCTCACCTTCATGTCCAAAAGAAGCACCGCCAGAGTTGGTTGATTCCAACTGCTGGCCCATGTCATTATTATTAGCGTTGGAGCTACTCGCATAGTAGTTCCCCACAGTCATCATGTTCTTAAACCCTAAGCCAACTTGACCATTGAATCCTCCAAAGTTAATTGCTAGGGAACTGTTATTACCTCCATTTGGGTACATAAGACGTGGAGGAAAAGGATCAGGAGGTAGGAGAGGAGCCGATCGCAGGAGGTCAATCCTCGTTCTGATTGCTTTCATTTTCTCAGACGCCAAGAAAAGAGCAGTGTCCTGTTCATAGTTGTTGAGATTATGGATCCCACCATCTCGATGGATTCGATGCATGAGGTAATCCAGTTCCATGTTGTTGTTCTTGGCTCGGAGTCTCCTAGACTGTTCTGTGAGCTTGCTAATCCTCCATCTCAGGTAGCTTTCATGGTTCAGCATCTTCTTGGTGCGATCCAACTCTGGCATTTCATAAAACCTCCTCAGTTCTTCATGGACTCCTATTTGAGATGGCCACACCGTCACTTGATTCTGTTCAAAAGGATTGAAAATCATCAGGAATGCTCTTACACCACATAGCGTTGTGAACTCATTGACTTTCTTGACCAAACCTGTTCTTCTCTTTTTGAAGCAGGCTTTTCTGGCTGTCAGATTTTCAATCAATCCAAGCTTCACTCTACTTCTAACCATTTTTAATTTCCTAACATATGTTAGATTGGTTCTTTCTACTTCTATATAAAGGCAGAAGGGAGTTAACTTATAATTGAGTGGAAAGGGTTTGGTTGAAACATGAGTAATTAATTTCAATGGGTAAGACTGAAAAGAGGAAATGTACTGTTCAATTTCATTTTTGCTTTCAATAGATTTTACACATTAATGGCCATATTATCACAATTCTACTATTAAATGACTATCTTTTTAATTTGTGCTTGTTCTCCGAGGAATGGGTTTGTACCAAACTTCTTAGGACCAGATTCTTTAATAATAATAGTGCTTTTCTCTGTAACAATTCAGTTTAATTTCTCTTTTTCAGTAGGGAAAAAGGTAGTTAAAAGTGGCAATAATTAGTTTATTTCTTTTTATTAACTATTATTTATTTAGCATATACAGAAGTAAGGAATCTATTCTAATTTGAATGGTCACCAACATATATTGATTTCTTTCATTCCTCTTAAAATAAATACGAGGACTATGCTATACTTTTGTTGGAATTAATTAACAAGATTATGTCAGAATTAATTAAGCTCATTTGTACTTGATTATTTGATCGGAACATTTTTATTCAGTTAGTTCATTTATATAGATTTTTATAATTATTAATTTAGATATGATGACGAATCTTATTGGTTGTATAATCATTTGATTGAGATACTTTTATAGTTAACTTATTTATTTTTCTAAATTTTTATGGATAAGTAACTAAAAACCATAACAATATTTATTATACAAAGTAACAGCAATGATTAAGCTTACATAATTGAAACAAGTATTTATATACTTTATTTTATTTTTGGAAGATAAAGATATTTGTATCTAGAAATTTCACTTCTAATTCGGTTAGATGTTAATTTGAAATTCTGAAGTTCCAATCTTATAATATATTATGTCCCGTCCAGTGCAATTACATACAAATCCAATATAGTTGGATTCACATGTATTTAAATAGAGAGTTCAAATTTTATGGATCTTAGTTGGATAAATCTTAAAATTAATTAAAGCTACTTATGCGCCTTTAACATTTTTCAGAAAAATTCAAATAAATCTCTTATGCTAGAATCAATGACTTATTCGTATGAAAACGTTAAAATTTTATTTATATTGTACAATAAACTTTAGGAGTTTATTACTAGATTCATTCTAAATAATGATTATTCAATCAACCAATTTTAACGTTATGAGTTAACTTATAGACAACGAAAATTAAGAATTTATCTAATTTTATATATTTTACTATTGTAATTTTAAAAAAAAAGATTATCCAAAAACATTATAATGAGCGAAGAATAGTTGAATGCTTCAATTTTCTTGTTCTTGAATACAAGTCATATAAGCAATATCTCCTCCATTACTTTTGGATGTTTCAATTAATTAAGATGTGAAATAAAATTTTCATATCCAAATGGAAGTTTACTTTTGTAATTATACAACTACATGATTTTGTAAATCATTTTCTTACCGAATCAATCCTTAACACTTTATATTAATGTAGATTATTGGATAAGTGGGCCACATTAGATGTTCCCATATTTGATAAAAAGGGTGGAATGGAGGGTGTTAGAGTTATAAACTATCCATTCATATTAACATATGTGAACATAAATCTTATGAGCATTAGTTAAGAATCAAACAATTTAATTTCAAGTAGACAACTTAAAGACATTCAATAGTATATAATCAAGGGCTTAAATAAGTAACAATAGACCTATATAGTTATGTCTAAGTAAACAGATCTATTATATAGTTATGGATTTCCAAGTAAAACAAATAGAGACACACTAAGTTAATGAATAAAGTTGTTATATATGATAAGTATATTTTTCTAGGCATCTAAGTTCTTTAGACCTAAGTTCGAGCTTGAAGTTTTATTACCAAGTTTGGTGTCCTCTTCTTACACACCTATAAAATTAAGTATTTTAATATTTTAGTGTGATAAGTGGATAGGTAAAAGTGATCTCATTCTCAAAATAATAATTACTTTTATTGTGACTTGTGAGATTGTGACACTTATGTCAATCTTGTGTAAAGCAAACTACCTTTGTGAGTTTTGAATATCACCTATAAACTTGCTCTAGGAATGGAGGTTTGACTTCAAAGCCCTGACCATAGATCTGTTTTAAAATGGAAGAGTTGTCTTTAAAATTTTGACTATAAATCTATCTTGAGGTTGGTTTATAAATCGATTTTAATTCCTGAGCTCTAGAATGTCTTTAGGTAGGAAGATGTATTGTTGTGCATAGATTTATATTTTGAATAAGCTTATGAGTACTAACTTTTCATGAGTATACGTCTTATGGTAGCAATTACTAAAATAAGTCTAGTCTAACACTTTTCAGATATCTATCACATTAATTATTTCTAACACTCATTGAAGGTATATCATCACATATAGATATTTATTATATAGTTTTAGATTCCTCCTTCATAAACATTTTTTATTGTAATAGCAAGTCTAATATTTTTCAAAGATAAGATATCTATGGTCTAAAGCTTAAGGAATTTTATCTTGATAGGGTAGGCCTTCTTGCATTTGTCTTCAGGTTCATTCGTTTGAATAATTAAGCTACCTATGTATTTAAAAGTCTATAAAGAGGCATAAAAGAATTAATTGGTTTTGAAGTTCTCATATTAGGGATGAATTTGTCCTATATCATTGAGGAAACATCTTGATGAGTGCATACATTCCTTATAAATAATCGTATGTCTCATATATGGGAAATTATTTATTTTTATACTATACTATAAGCCAAAGAGTTTAAGTGAATTGGATTGATCAACTGTCAATTAGTAAAAAAATTTCATTGCCTCTTAGTAAGACTTTTTCTCCTTTTATTTTTTAAATTTCTTCACATAGTGCTTTTATAACTGAGAAGGTTTCTAATGTTAGTTTTAAGTGTCAGTCTAAAAGTAAGTATAGTTTAATTAGTCATAAAACTATAGTTATAGGTAATGATGAACCTATTTTTAGTTGTGAATGTCTACTTTGTAACACCCCCTATAGGGAACCTACAACCATCAACGCACATGGCAACTAAATTCTTGTACATGGATTCAAGGTATACAATTCTATTCAATTATATATCTATATATATATATATATATATATATATATATATATATATAAATACACAAACATTACATAACTTTCCAATGCTTAACACTATCATTTAACAGTAATAATACATCTTTACATTTACATGGTAATCCAAAAGAAAACATACAATCTCCTTTCTTCATTACATGGGTAATCATCTATAACTAAAAGCATATTCCAAAATTACTTTTTTTACTTCTATTTGTTGGCCTTGGTCCCTACAAATGTTTCCTATTCCTCACTCCTATGACTTGGACCTACACGGATTAACATCTGTGCTAAGCTTAAAAGCTTAGTAGGGAAAACACTTAGTTTGGATGACTAGTAATAGCCCGTTTTCATTACTGACGGTTAGAGCCTTAGGCTATCGAAGTACATAACAAATATCATTGAGAAATTATAAGGTGCATTGCAGTCACATGCATACCATTAGCATACACACATGAATTATGATATTATACACATTGCAAAGATTGTATATACACTCAATTGACATATTCCGGGGTATAAAAGGTTTTAAGTGATTGTGATGTGAATTGTGAATTTTTACGTCTTGAAATTTGGTTGATGGATATAATTGGTGATTTAGAATTTAATTGTTACAATTGAGAGAATTATAAATTTATGTGTATTTTTGGACTAAGAAAAATGTCAAGTGGTAAGACAAATTGATATATGAAAGTATAAATAATTGACAAATGGTAGTTCAAATAAGTGACAAATGGCTTAGATAATTGGGTGACGATTGGCTTAGAGATTGAGTGACAATTGGACTAGTTATTAAGAGACATGTGGTAGCATAAGTATAAGAAATGAAGCTTGTTTCTTTATATGGTAAGTGTTATGACACTCACGATGCTTTTAACCCATGACACACCTAAGACTTAACCATCTTTGTCTTTCACTTTTACTTTTTACTACATGTTCTCATCATCTTCTTTCTTCTCTAAAATTTCAACACTCACTCCTCACATTCACAACCTTGCTTCTTGCCAAAATCCTTCAACTTGCACTCCAAAGATTTCGTTGTTTCTTCTTGTTGATGAAGAACCCAACCTTTTCCTTCTTAAAATGGTGATGATCATGTAAGCATGGAGAGTTAGGGTTACTTGATGATTTTAAGAGTTTTTAAGCTAAACAAGTTAGTAATTATTGATCTTCATGGGTTGTTTTAAAAGAAACATTATGATGATTGTTTAGGGTTAGATTGATAGTGTTAATGGTGTATGAAGTGTGCTAGAACGTTGATGAAGAAATGTATACGTTTATGTTCTGTTTTTGTGTAAATGATAAACAATAGTTTATATATAGTTTTATGGATGATTTTGAGATGGAATTGATGTGAAAATGATGAGGAAACAATGTCTAAATGATGAACTATGTATAAGATGTTTTGATTTTGATAAGAAAGAGTTAAAAATTTAGGAAAATAAGGAAGAAATTGACTGGAAATTTTCCGATGGCATAACCCATGATCGTGGGAAGGCCTCCGCAATCGTAGGAAGGGCGTTAGACATAAACCTTTCTCTTTTATGTGATTATTGGATCAACTAATGATAAGTTACTTTACTTTGGAGCATTTATATTTTATTGAGACTTGAAATGAACCTAGTTTGATGATGGATAAATTTACAGAGTGTCTGATAATTCTAGGTTAATGATTAAGGTTATAACTTGAGAATGGATTGTTGATATCAATGAATATAAAATCTAGAAATTTAAAGTTGTTAAAGGAACAAAGGAGTTCTTAGGAAAGCAATTGTGATCTAAAGGAAAGAGTAAGGTGTATTAGGTATGAATGAATGAAAATTGGGATATTATGTGATTATATAATGTTAGAAAAGAAATTGGTGAATGTATAATTGATGATATTAGAATAATCAAGTTTCTTTGAGGTGTGAACCTAAGTGCAAGCTAGACATATACAAATTATAATGTTTGAACGATCATGACTTATGATTTAAGGATACATACCCAAAATAGTCAATTAAGCATGCATTAAACATGTCATATTCATGTGCATGATTGAATACTTATATGATTGATCAATTTAGTAATGTGTACAATATGTGTGTATTGCATGATTTTAGACACATAAATCAAATGCCAGCATCCAGGCATTGCCGATTCGTCAAGGCAATAGCTAATCTGGAACTTACTGTAAGTCAAACTAGATGTTCTCAGTTGGATTGATTTGTTTTTATTTTAAATTTTAACTATTGAACTATTATTGATGTGATTGAGAAAATTGTGAACATTTATGATTCGAGGAGTTTGATGATTAAGATTGTATTGGAAGTGTTTCATAATTGAATATGAATCTGAAGGAAATATGTGTACTCTACAAAATATTGAATGCCAGGCTTAGATTTGATGAATATATGAAAATGACTATGTGTAATGAATGAAAGATATTGATTGCATATAATGAGAAATGATGCATTTCATTACATTGATATGCATGATCAGATAAAGGAGTTGTGATCGGAGTGACCAGTAAAAAAGAGTTTAAAGCTAAAGAACCACAGGCTCAGTGTTTAATGAGTCCGGTATCCACAACAGATATAGGACAGTAAAAAGATGTTAGGTCACAACAAAGTAACAATGAAAGTGGAGTCACATGTGCATTTGCATATATAACTAGATATGTATTATATGAATGATTGAAATGAATTATTTGGACTGTTTTAAAATAGAGATGCAAAATAGTGTATACAAATTGTAATTGCTAAAGCATGATGAAATATGACGTGATATGCAATATTTGATTATATGATTTGTCTATAAATTGGATTGTAAATTGTCTTTGTGTTTTTATATAAGTGATCGCATCGAGGATCGTTCACTCACTAAGTTCAAAAAACTCATCAAAATTGTAAATGTTAATTTTCAAGTACGAGGGAGACATAGTTCCTAAAGCAGAATAGTAGAAGTCTAGTACTGTCGATTTTGGACTCAAGAATGGCTCAAAGTTTGGTTAGCTGATATTGAGGAGTTTAGATAAAGTACTTTTGTTTAGTTCCTCATTTCTTATAGAACATGATGTAAAGAGTAGTAAACTCTCATATGTTTTTGATACTGTATATATGTATTATGTGGTGAAATGCTACAGTGTAAATTATGTTTTATAAATGGAATAAGGAGTTGATCTTTTTATTAATTTTGTTATGTATGATGCCATAATAAGTGAATGTGATTACTCTAACATGCCATTTTCATAAGGTATGTTCCTGAATGTCCTCAGGATATTCAAGAGTGTGCCCCGTGGAGGTGGAGTGGGGTGTTACATGACCACTCACATCAGTCATCTGCCAAGCACACACATTCAGAAAGGTCACAACTCACGTACCATAAATTCATATTTATGAACCAAACATTGATATTCAATGCTTATGTAAACAATTATGGCATACTTAAGCAAAATACATAATGTAAATATGCTTCAACATGTTATCTATATACGAACAATGCACATTTATAAGCAAAATATTGATATTCAATGCTCATTATTACAAATTATCAATATAATTGTATATCATTACAATTCATCATTAAAACCAATATAAATGCTCATAAATACCAATTATTCATGTTGCCATATTGTGTTTCTTATTTACGATAGTTAAGTTCCTTTTCTGTGTTAGGCCTACACATTTTCTGTGGGTATGGATAACAGGTGTTGTGAATATCAGAAGATATCAAACTTTGAATACCTGAAGGTATCGAACTGCGGACACACGAATGTATCGAACTGTGGATACCTAAAGGTATCGAACTGTGGATACCCGAAGGTATCGAACTGTGGACACTGTGGTTGTCAAACTATAGTAGCTATATTGTAACCATACAAGCATGCCTATCTATCCACAACCAAGACAATAGAGTAGGTACTATAACATTTCCTTTAACCATTTGCGAATTTCACAATTCATATATTGACAAGTCATATGATATGCATTTAAAGTCATAAAATCTGTATCTGTGTTCATACATGTAAGTCAAAACTTATCACCATTAGAAGGGTTTCAAAATCAGACTTGTATAATTACACTATACATATATGAGCAATAAATATGCATACAAATCATTTATGTATATGTAAGTTTTTTTTGGAATGCATTATGCTCAATCTTATATTCCAAACAATGTGATACATGATACTCTTTTGTCATATATAACCTAGTTCATACAAAGTAAAACCAAAATAACACCAAAACAACATCCCAATAACAATTCCACATCCAAATGAATCTTTATATCCATTCAATTATACACAAATATAGAAATCAACTAAGTGAAGTCCCGATCCTCAAAATTGACAAAGTAGGTCTTCTATTGCCTTTCCTTCTCTTGCTCTTTGGCTTTGCTTGACTCACCAACTAGAAACACCAAAAATATACCTCTCAATCCCACTTCCAACCTTATAGTTTCATTCCTTCATAAGCAAAGTAAGAAGAGATGAAGGTGAAGAGAAAATCCCTAACTTTTACCTTGATTTTCACCTAAGATTGGCTTGATTTCTTACATGAAAAATGATGGGATGAAGAAGGCGAAATGGAGAGGAGAAAAATCTAAACTTAGACTCCCAAAATGTCATGCATCTCCCCTCTCCATGTCCCCATTCCAGAACTTTCAAGACTCACACATATGCTTAATTCCTATTAGACACACAAGCTTTACTATTATTGGTCGCACATGCCTTAATCCAATTGGTCCATGTGTTAACTTTAGAAAAATTGCATATTGGTCCTTCTTCTTCCTTTACTTCCTATATTGGCCTACAATCTTATAAATTAGTTTCATTCCCCTATGTATTAATTTTCTAATGTAATAAATTTCATGCAATTTGGTTAATTATTTTAGGAGCTATACCCAAAACACTAAAGGCTGTTCGAAAATAAGGACAGCAGCCATAACTTAGCTTCAAGATAGAATTAAAAAATCTTAGAGGAATAATAAAACTTTGGTTCCTCTATAAATGTTAGGTCCCGATTTTCTTAGGATTTATTTTATTAAATTATCAAGCATGAAAATAAATTAGAATTTATGAATTAGAAAATT
>JANQAP020000106.1:1642366-1657357 GCA_026874005.2 Erythroxylum coriaceum
AATTTAATTTAATATAAATAAAAATTATGAAATAATTTATTATTGTTATTTTATATTTATTAAATAATTTATTCAAAATATATGATAATTAATATTTTTTAATTGAACTCATGAACGTGGCCAATTTAAGAATAAAATCCATAATATAACGTGACATGTTTTTATTAATTTGTCTTAATAAATCAAAGTTGGTGATGCAATAAATGTCAAAAGTGTTGGCTAGTTTCAAAGTCCCATACAAAGAACCCTAATAAGAATAATTGTATGTTGGATTATAAAAAAGTTCTAACTGATTAAACTTGTAATTCCTTATGTCCTCAAAGTGTAAATCAAGAGTCTAGAACCTATTACACTTCCATACCAGTGTCAATTTCATTTAAACTTTCGGGTGCAAATATGATGAGTATAGTGTCAGTTATATTTTATATCTAGTGTCAATTTTATTTTTGGAAAAATAATATGACTAGAACAAGTCAAATATGTACCCATTTTGATCCCAATTTTTTATCACCATTCATATCTTTCTCTAATTTTTTCTTGATATCTCTAAGCTTGAATCAATACTCGACGTCTTTATAAAGTTATTACTCTTCAAGGTAGCTTCGAAGTGCCTCCAATTTTATCTTATTAGACAAATATGGAGAAAGATGTTTTCAAAATTGTGACATATCCTTTAAATCATCACCTACAAGGTAATAATTAAACATTGGAGAATATTATATATTCCACATAGAACATTTCATAAAGATGTTAAATTGCAACTAATTTAACCCCTATAAACATGTAAAATATGTCTTTATGAATTCACTTTTGAGACATACTCCAAAGTGCCTTATGCGATAGTCTAGAAAATTATGAGAATATGAATAAGGCGAACCTTTTGGGTCCTTGTTGGAAATTCTCACAAAAAATCATCACCATCATTATGCTAGAATTATAATTGGCTATAATGAGAATTTTTTCAAATTTTTTTTAAAAAATCTCAAATGATCAGATGATGCATCTAAAAGTACATTTCATTTTTGAAGGGGGGTTTTAATTTACTCCTCCTTTGTATATGGTTCTAATACAAGTTTTCAAAGAAGTAGTCTATGGTCCTACTTAAGAAACATCTAAAATATCTTTTCAAGTCCTTGCATCATATTTGGAGATTTTAATTCTACTATCTATAGATCAAAAATAGAGGGCAATTATAGTATAAGGAATTATAATGAAGTTCTCAAACTTCGTGTATAACGTTTAGGGATAACAGATCTTAAATAAAAGGGTTACTTTTTTACTTAGAGTAATAAACAAAACAATGTATGGGTCATATAGGAAAAACTAGATAGAGTGCTAGTAAACGGTGATTGACATTCTCAATTTGCTAATAGTAAAGCTACTTTCTTGGATCATCTTTTTCATATCACACTTTGATTATAATTGATGCTCTTTTTCAGAGAACCACCAATCATTATCCTTTTAGAATTAATAACTATCTTATCAAAGTAGATGGTTTTAATGATGGAATTATGGAGGGTTCGTTTGCCCAAGTCTTTAGTTTTAAACAATAAATTTGTCGTTAAAAGCCTAAAGATATTAAAGCATAATTAAAGAAGAGTAAAACATCTTACTCTCTGAACACTTAAGTAGCTGTTGATAAAGTTAAGGGAAGAATAGTAACATCTTAATTTCTATTTTCTCTTAATCCCAGGGATCCTAATCTTATTTAAACGGAAAAGATATAGTTGGAAATTTTTCTAAGAGCCATTCTATATCACTTTTTCACTCATCCAACAAAGGGCTCAGATTAACTAGCTTAAGGTAGGGGATGGAGCTTCCAAGTTCTTTTTTAATTCCTTATCAAATAAGAGAAATACAAACAAAATTTGCTCTACAACTAGTAAGGATGGGAGACTAATTTCTAATCAACCAAGCATAATAAAGGAGGCTTTCAATTTCTATAAGGGGCTTCTGGGCTTATACCTTGATCCTTTTACCTTAACGGGCTCTCTTCAATCTCCCATTTCCAACAAAATCCCTTGTGAAGCTTCTTGGGAGCTGGTGAAACCTATCTATGATGATGACATTAATGCTACTGTCTTTGTTATGAATAAGATGAAGGCCCCAAGACCAAATGGTCTAAATGGCTTTTTCTATCAAAACAACTGGTCTATTATTGGACCTATGGTTAGAGAGGCAATTCATGAGTTCTTTGAAAAGGGGGTGATTATAAAGGATTTCAATAAAACTTATGGTTAAAGAGGCAATTCATAAGTTCTTTAAAAAGAGGGTGATTATAAAGGAGTTCAATATAACCTTTCTTTACCTAATACCTAAAATTTCTATTCCCTTTACTTTTGGTGATTTCAGGCCTATAGCAGGCACAAAATTTATTTATAAAATTATTGCTAAGATCTTAGCAAAAATATCGAAGGGAGTTCTCATTCTCATTATCAGTGAGAATCATAATGTTTTTATGAAGGATAAAAGCATTAGTGATAATATTCTAATTGCTCAGGAATTCCTAAAAGGTTATACAAGAAGGAAAACCCCCCAAAATTATTCTATTAAAATTGATTTTAATAAAGCCTTTGATTGCATTAATCTGTCTTTCCTTTTCCAAGTTCTTAAGGCTTTCAACTTCCTTGACATCTTTATCAAATGGATTAAGGCTTGTGTCTCCTCTACAACCTTTTGTGATTTGATTAATTGCACCCCCTCTAAAATTATTAAGGGAAGAAGAGGAATTAGATAGCATGACCTTTGACCACTTATTTGTTCATTTTTTATATGGAAGTACTCTTTTAAATGTTGAAGATCAACGTCTTTAATAATCCCAAATTCAAGTTCCATTCCAAATGCAAAAGAGTTTCTCTTACCATCTCTGTTTTGCAGAAGATCTAGTTCTCTTCTCTAAAGCCATCCAAAATCTATTAAACTATTGATTGATACTCTAAATAGGCTTACTGAGATGTTAGGTCTCAAGGTGAATCTTAATAAAAGCCATTTCATTCTCTCATTAATTGTGAAATTTCTATAGGCTACTATTTCTACCTTAACAGGCATGAATAGGAAATTCCCACTTTTACAATGTCTAGGCCTACCAATTACTACTAGAAGTCTTTCTTTCAATGAATGCCTTCTACTAATTGAAAGAATTCAAAGGAGAATCAACAAATGGACTATCAGATTTCTTTCCTTTGGAAGATAGGTTTAGCTAATTAAATCTTTCATATGCTACTTACAATTATATTATAGCACATGTTTTCCTCTTTTTTTAAAAATTGGTCAAATCCATTGAAAAAATGACGAGAGACTTCTGTACGGCAAACAAAATGGGATTGCAGGTCTTCCTAAAGTTAAAGGGGAAGATTTACGTAAACCTAAAGAGAAGAGGATTGAGAATAATCCATATAAAGGTAGCCAACAAAGTTTTTTTATCAAAAGATTTTGTAAAGTGCTTTAAGAAAAATACTCCCTTTGGATGAGACGACATCACAGCTACTTTCTAATTGGGAAAAACCTTATGGTCTCTTTCTCGTAAACCAACCTTCTCTTGGTTCCTTAGTCAACTTTTAAAGATTAAGGATGAGGTGGACAATGATGTATATTGCAAAATAGGGAATGGGAAATCTGCCTTTTTATGGCATGATAACTAGACTGGTTATAGTCCACTATCCTAAAAATCCAATGTTGTCTTAGCTCTCTTAGTTATAGATTACAAGGACAAGGTTGATGTACTTATCAATCAAAATGAGTGCGTGAACTTTCCTGAAGCAATATAGCAACTTCCATATACTCTCCTAATTCTAATCTTTAGGACAATTATCTTTGCTTAGCATACCAATTGAGAGATTTACAAGCAAAGGCTACAAGAAATGGGTATATAGTAGTAAACAAGTTACTCCCTAGTATAGGGTTATCTAGAATAACATCCTAAGACCCATTACAACATTCTTAATTTGGCTAATAGTCAAGAACAGAATTGCTAATATAGACAGACTACATTTCATGTTAAATCTAAATAAGATTTGTTGCTTATGCAAAGAAGAGATTAAGATAAGGGATCACATAAATTTTCTCTCTCCCTTATATAAATCTATCTAGAATAGGACCAAAGATATTTCTTATAGAATGAGCTTTCAAATTCACTCCTCTCAGGAATTATGGAAGGAGAGGAATCTTAGGAAGTTCCAAAACAAGGAACATTATAAGTGTGTATTTGTGCAAACTATCCTACAGAGTGTAAGGATACAAATAATGTGATGCTATTTAGAGCATGAATAAAAAAGATGAAGCTTTAAGGTTAGCTCTTACCTAGATTGAGGTCTACCCATTATGTGTCGCTCCCTTACAGGCTGGTGGGTTTTTCAAGAAAAATATCTAAATCTAGCGTAGAACAACGATTAAAGTAAGAAGAAGAAGACGTATGCTACCTAATTGAAGTTTCTTTACCTTTGGTCACACAAACCAATAAAGAAGCAACAATTCCCATCGAAGATTTCTAATCTCCCAATCCCTAATTAGGTAAGATATAGAGGCTTCGACCTTCAGTTAGAGAGATTTTTGCCCCTTTTACAAAACGTCACTAAATATGATTGTTCATAACATTGTTGTTTCTTGCTTTAATTTGTTAAAGGAGAGTTGTTCATAACATTGTCATTTCTTGTATTCACTTGGTGTAGGGGGAGTTGATTTTCACTCCCTAGGTGTTTGTTCTTCTTTTACATCTATATTAATGAAAATTTTATTATTTCAAAGAAAAAGTCTAGAAAATCATTCATTAGTTAGAAAACAATGTAATATCATTAATAATGACATTAAAAAAGAAGTGATCTCGATAAGGTAATAAGAAAAGAGAGAAAAAACTAATTCACAACTTGATTAAATAAATTCAAATTCACAATATTCATATTTGACTAACCCTAAAGAGTACAAAAGAGAATGAGTAGGAATTCATTATCATGGCAATAGGGAAAATAAATTGACTAAATTTCGTAAAAATAGCAAGTACAAAACAATGATAGGGTTGTAAGACCCTCCTTTGTGTTCTTACCTAAGAAAGAAAAAAGATATTAATATTCGGTAACTCCATAAAGTTTCTACTTGAACTTCTTCCTTAATACGTAAGCAAAATATTTCTCTCGTAACGACCCTACAATTAGTCTTTTAAAGTTTGGAGATCCTATACCCTAAGCCAACTTAGGAAGAGGGGCATCTAAAATTAGTTCCATATGAACAAACTTAGTTGTGAATGGAGGAAAAAGAGTTTTCAAAATGAATATTGAAAAAGGAAAAAAAATAAAAATAAAAAAATTAATCTATAAAAATTCGTAATATGATAATTGGAGAACATTCTCTTCAATTTCCCTGTATATAAACTCATTTTTGGAGCAATTTCGTCAACCTTATTATAATATCATTATCGTAATTTTTATTTACTAGTTTTTTTAAATTATTGAATTGTAACGATTCTTGGAGTTTAAGTTATAGGATTTTTTGTCTTTAAAAATTTACAAAATTGAAAAACATATTGAATTCTGTTAATTATGAATTCACTTTATTTTATTTCAATTAATCGAGTCGAAATATTGACCAAGCATACTGAGGTTCCTATCCACGCGAAATGTTATTAATGAAGGGAAATATTATGGACTGCTCTTATTGATTAATAAGAGCACAAAGCTTGAAAGTATTAAAGTATCACCACCCATATACGGAAGGGTTAATTATAAGATTATTATTTTAGTGATCTTCAGGTTGTATTGCCTAAAATACCCTTACGTATACATATAATAAACCGTTTTTTAAATATCATTTCTCAAAAAACATAAACCGCATTTTATATAAAAATGCAGTGACTATAGCAATCCTAGAACTAATGGTTTGAGACTGGAACGTCAAAACCGTTGTTTTGAATGATCATCGTCACATGACTATAATATTTTCTAGAGCTTTCAAAAGCAAATAATATGCTGAAAGCTGAGGGAAATGACCTTCTGTATCCAAGATCCTAATATTAGCACCACCACCAATCTTTGTTTCCATGTAGTGGGGCACAAATAGTGGAACTACAGGATCTTTTCTTGACTGAATTATGGAACAGGGTACTTTAACATGTGGTAGAATATGCCTCATGTCACTTAGGTACACAGTTTTGGCGACGCTGATAGCTGTCTTAGGATTCATTCTTCCTAATGTGCTTTCGAACTCTGCAATTGCTTCTGTGTTGTTGACACTAATGGCTGTTGGAGCATAACTCTGAATCCAACCTGAGAAATTCTGTTCCATACTCATGAGCAGTGCTTCTACTTGTGCTCTCTCAAAGCCTCCATCATATCCTTTTGAGTTCAAGTACCTGAAACAACATTGAAGTACGTTAAAAGGATCGATGGGCGGAATTTGCAACAGATGAGAATGAACTGATACTTTTCTGTAGATTACTGGAAAATCACTGAAAAAAAAAGCTGCAAATATTTAAGGTACAAAAGCTTAAGATATGCATACTTGATTGGAGTAGTAGCCACTGCTCAGAGAGAGTTGATAAACACTACCTTGGTGAGCCACCAAGTAAAACAAGGTGCTGAAAGAGCTCTGGTCTCTTTGTTGCAGCTAAGCATCCGATCATGGCTGACATTGAATGACCAATATAGATAGTGTTCTTCAATTTTAGCTCATCCAACAGGTCAATCAAGTCCATTGAGTACCCAGAAAAACTAGAGTACTTGTGTGGATCGTAAAGAATGGGATTGACATTTGGTGCAAAAACCAAGTCAAAAACCACCACCTTGAAGTAGAAAGCAAGGCAGGGAACGAGGTAGTGCCAAACACTCTGGTCTGTGCCGTACCCATGAGAGAGAACAAGCGCTTGAGTTCCATTTCCATATATTTTAGCATTTAGAGCTTCTGCAATACCTCCTCCTCCGACATGGTCATATAACAAATTCATATTTCTGGTCGAAGAACTGCAACAAACTACAAAGTACGATATTGTAAGTTGCAACTGATAAGTTCACAAATATGAATGTACCGAGCTTCAATGTGTTGGGTATACATAGATACTTTTTGTTTCATAGGACTTCGTATCTACGTCTTCTTTACACACGGGGCCGGCAAGGGCAAGTGCAAGTGCAACGCCTGCACCTACTTGGAGCCCATTCTTATGACTTACTTTTATTTTTTATATAAAATAAAATAAAATAAAATAAGACATATTCTTAATTTTATAAAAAAATAATAAAAAAGATGCATATTTTATTTATTTTTATCCTTTATAAAAAAAAGTAAAATTAGGAAAAAAAATTTATTTTACCTAGGATCTATAAAATATTAGAAACGAGTTTGTTTATAAGTAATATAACTTATAATAGTTAAATTATGCATCAATGTGTTGGGTATATATAGATACTTTTTATTTCGTAGGACTTAATACTTTTACCGAATTCATGCACCAAGATTTAAGCAACCTCTTATCATCAACTGCGTAAAGGATATGAATATTATATTATATTCTCTACGCGAAATATAACTTATAATAGTTAAATTATGAAAGAGCTTTAAAGGAATCCAAGAAAAATTTTCAGAGTCAATTACTTCCTTGCTTGCTAGTGTAATAAATATTAAGCATGCTCACAAGAGCCTTAAACAATAAATATGCGAATATTTACACCAAAATAGATTAAACCCATCAATTATAAGATTTAAAGTTTCAGTCCTCAACTACTCCCCCAGTTTAATCTTTAAAATACCAAGCCGGCTTGGACACTTGTATCTTTAAAATACCCCATGTGGATCCAAGCCGGCTTAGACAATTGTCAACCAAACATCTTTATAAAATTTTCAGTCCTCAACTACTCCCCCAGTTTAATCTTTAAAATACCATATGGATCCAGGCCGGCTTAGTCAATTGTCAATCAAACAAAAACGTAATCAAATAAATAGCAAAAAGGTTTGTTTTCATAAGTTTACCTTTCGTATTCATTCTAACTAAGTATTGTGTTAAAACTTTTATTCATACATAATGTCTTATACTCAAATAAAGAAAGAAAATTAATAAAAAAATCAAGAAATTATTATAAATTAAGAAAATATGTAACTCATATTCTCAAATGTTCTCTAAAATATCGACAACAATGATAAAACAAACTATAATGCTGAATAATCCAATTAGAGTTACATACGTGGCAATTAAACTAGACAACTTCTTAGAAAAGTAAAACAGATTAACTTACAAGGATCCTTTCTATTTGCAGGCCTTTTATTATAACTTAGCCTTGGATATTCATTCACTAATTTTTAATTTTATATATTTGATTCGATCCATTAGAAATATATAGAATCATTTCAACTTCGAGGCTCATTAATTTATGTAATAATTAACAAGTGGCAAGTAATTAATTTAGGTTATTATTAAGGATGGATCTAAAATATGCTTTAATAAAAACCAACTATAACGTAATAAACAATACAAGAAGGTTTATAAACAATACGGCCACAAATATTTTGATTTGAAGATAATGGAAATGCCTCTGTTCATAGAAAAAAACTTGATACTATTTATTAGGAAATTATATCTGTTAAAATAAAAAATTTTCATTTGTTGAATTTGGTTATCTAAAAGGTAATTTAGATTTTTCATATTCTTTTGATATCATTAGTGGACATAATGGATTGTTCAAGATTGTTGAACTCTAGCATATTATTGTTTGAGGAGTTTTATAGGCAATAGATGCTTTTTCTTGCTTAAATAAATGTAATAATGTAATGTAACTTGCATATCTCTTATGGGACACTTTTTCTTAACCAAAAGTTTTCATTACTTTGAGATTGATTGGGTCTAAAAGGCTTTATTGTGGTTGAGCTCTGAAGTAGACATATTCATGTTCTAATGCAAGTTTTCTCCTTTATAAAAACAAGATAAGTCTAGCCAACAAATTTGCCAACTCAAGGTTTTATTATTGGTTGCTAAGGGAGCGTTTTGAATTAAATGCTCTAAGTTTCAGTTGAAGCATGCAATTGCTTCTGTTGCTACACACATTAAAAATCCAACCTAATAGGAAAGCACAAAAGCCAATTTTATAACAATTGCATTTATTTCCAAACAACAACCAAATGTTATATCATAGTTTGTTTCTTTCACATCATTACTTCATATCTATTTGGGGTTTGGTCAATGGTAATTTTGTGGTCAATCATTAATTACTATTAACTTATATGGTAGGTGTTATAAAGGCTTCACAAGAAACTCCAAGTTCACATACAAAATTATCCAATGTCTAAGTACAATAATTGAACTTTCACAATTCAACTCAGCCTTACCAAATCCCTTGTGTTTAAGGTGGTTACTATAAAGGTTAAAGTAAACTCGAATTTTACTAAGCCAACATAATAAAATGAATAGCAAGAAGAAGAGAAAGATGTATAAAGCTTTATAACAAAATTACCAACCTTTATATTACTCTCAATTAATAGAAAAGATACAAAAGCTCTAACGCTCTTTAATTGAATGAAGCTTTCTCTCAAATGAGCTATTTATAGGCTTTTGGAGACTTCTTGGGAAAGAGTATAAGAAAGTGGGCATAAGGATACTAAGTCACTAACTTAGTTGGTGGTTGACATCCCCAACCACTTTAGGCACTACTTTAGTAAGTGGTTTACATAACTTGCCACTATCCCACTTATAAGTAAAAGGAACATGTGATAAATTAAAACAAGACACCTCATCCATGTTCTTTGTCATTTCCTCCTACTTCATTGATGATTCATCACACTAAATTTTTCATATGAACCATGATCATTATCCAAAGGTGAAGGTTATCCGTGTTTCGAGTCAATTTGCACATGGTTCAATCAATGCACTCTTATGGCCTATTTTTTTTGTCCGTAGTACATCATTTAAAAATAATTTCATCATTAGTCCCACCAAAGATTTTTAAGCCAATCAATGCCCTACGATCCATCAAAGCTAGGTGAAGCTCGAACAATGCTTGATTTTACTTGGTTATGTTACCTTGGTTCCTTTGGCATGTTGTCCTCATACTTATAACCATGCTAAACTTTGGTTAAGGCTCACCAGTGGCTAGCAAAAAGGGTCCTCCAATGTTGAAGGGATAACAAAACACCCCTACCAGATGAACTCGACACCTTAGTCAGAACAAATTGAAGGTAGTCGTTTACCTTGTCTTTGAATTGCAACAAGGTAGTGTCTTTCTCCCAAGTAGCCTCTGAGACAGGTTTATTTTTCCACTGAATCAAGAACTCTGTCTTATGATTCTTCTTATGTTGCCCCAATATTAAATGATTCAAAATCTTCTCAATTTGATCGTCGAGCTGTTTCATTACAACTAGTAAAGTTCTCTTTACTTGACTCCTTTTTGGATATGTTGGATCCTCATGATATGGTTTAAAGAAACTTAAATGAAAAGTAAGATGCAACTTTAAACACTCGGGTAACTTGAGACTATAAGCTACATTTCCTACCTTTTCAAGGATATCAAATGATCCATCATAATTTGGCACTAACCCTCAGTGCCCTACTTACTACTAACTTTCTTCCAAATTTGTGGTGTAAGTTTTAGAAGTACCTTATGCCTAATATAAAAGTCAAGCGGTTTTTTTCTTTGGTCCACATAATTCTTCATCCATTTAGAAGCTTTACAAAGACTATCCCTTGCTTCATATGATAATTCTTATTTTTCCTTCACAAATCAATAAGCAATTGGACACTTTCCTCTTAGAACAATTTCAAATGGAATTTTCTCCATAGTTGAGGATCTGTGCAAGTTATAACAAAAATATATAGTATCAAGTAAACTTAGCCAATTTCATTAACTTGCACATATATAATGTTGTAAGTATTCCTCCAACAAGCCATTAATCCTTCCGTTAGGTCATCCATTTATGGTGATTTGCAGTTGAGAAATTTAATTCACACCCCATCATATTGAAAAGAGACGTCCAAATTCAACTAAGAAATCGAGCATCTTAGTCATTTACAATTTTTGCTTGAATCCCTACTACTTTTTTTGTAGAAAACTTCCATAGCAACATCCAAGGGACATGAAATTATAGTTGGAAAATAGACTTTATAGTTGGAGAACCTATTAACTACCACCATGATTGAAGCCATATCTTCCACCTTTGGAAACCCACCAATGAAGACTATCAAAACCGACATCCATGGTTTTTCTAGATTATGCAAGGGCTGCAATAAGCATGTCTTCTTTCTTTCAATTTTCTCCAATTGAAAAACAAGATAAGTTTTGATGTATACCTGAAAGTTGTTGTCCATCTTTGTCCAATAGTAAGATCGAGAAAGGTGTGCGAACATCTGTTGGACTCTGGGTTGACCATCCCATTGTGAATCAAATATCTCCTTTATTAATTGTTTCCACAATGCACCAAATCTTGGCACATATGATTGATTGTTCTTATTAGCAGTCTTTCATCATGAAGCCAAAATCATCATAAAACACCATCCTTTACTTGTTTATAATTTCGGGATAGGTGTTGTCTAAGTAAATCTATTAGTTTAATTTCCTCCAATAATTCCAATTCGACTCGCGTGATAACATACAAGGCTACCAAGACTTCTTTTCAAATCAATGCATCTGCCTTGTTATGCCTTCCCAATTTATGCTCCCATACAAAGTCATATTCATCGGAAAGAAAATCTTGCCACCTGGCTTGCCTTATAGATAATTTCTTTTATGTCCTTAAAAAGGTGTTAGCCATATTATCTATACAAACAACAAAATTGATACCCAATAAGTATACTCACTAAGCTTCAAGGTGATATACTACTACTAACATCTCCTTTTTATGTGTTAAGTATCATTACTTAGTGCCATTAAACTCTCGACTTTTAAATGCAATACGATGTCTTTCTTACACTAAGAATCCACAAATAGCTTTTTCCAAAGCATCTATATGCACCTCAAAAGGGATATCAAAGTTAGGTAATTTCAACACTCAGTTAAAATGGCAGTCTTTAACTTTTCAAAGGCTTCTTGGCATATCTCCAACTAGCATCACTCTTGTTTCTTTTTAAATAAATCCACTAAAGGTTTTGTTTTCTTTGAATACCACAATAAATCAACAATAGTAGTTTGCCAAGCTAAGAAAGCTCCTAAATTCTTTCACCATTTTACGAAGCGGCTAATTAAAAATTGCTTGTATCATTTTTAGATCCATTCGCACGTTTCCTTTGCTCACCAAGTGTTCCAAAAACTTTAGTTTTGATTGTGCAAATTCATACTTCTCCGTCTTCATGAAAAGTTTATGTTGTTGCAATTGCTCAAACCCATATATGTCTTGTTAGTGTTATAAACCTCAATATCTTCTAAGTAGAAAACCACAACATTATCCAAAAATTCATATAACAAGTCATTCATCAAATTGTAAAAGGTAGTTGGGGCATTAGTCAAACCAAATGGTATGAACAAAATTTACTAGTACTAGTGGGGTACTTTAATAACTTTTTTATGTTTGCTTACTTCTTTATATTAATTATCATATGCCCTATCTCTTCCAACTCCACATAGCTTTTTAGCTCTATTATATTTACTATATCTCTATCTAACCCATTCAAGAACATAGTCATAGTCACCTTTCTATCCTCCTTTATATTAGCTTGGATCATAACAACTTCTATCTCTTTATGGTATTCTTCTATATTATTTCATTCTTAGGTAAGACTTTGCAACCTATAACACAGATCCTTTTAATAATTGCATTTCACAAGTTTCTTTTTCATGAAAGCATCCAATTTATGCTAAGTCTCTATAGGTCATTCATAATTTTTTTCTCTTATTATAAACTATCTTATCCCGTTAAGTGATGGCATAATCAATGAACTCCATAACCATAAACTTTACCTTCTTCTCCTTAAAGTAGTTATGACCTCCAAAGATTAATTTTATCTTTATTTCCCACTCCAAATAAGTTTTAGGATCGTTCCTACCCTTAAATAAAGGTATGATCTCTCAATGATGTCAAGATTCTCATCCACTCTTTATTGAACTTTAGGCTCCCTCCTTTCCTTTAAATCATGCCTAACTCTTCTTTAAGGTCTAAACTTATCCCCTTTCAATATAAAATACAAGATCAATGTTATCAATACTTAATTTATTTTTCTCCTTATCAACCTCCATTAGAGTTATTAGACAACGCCCATTATGCCTCCTCTTATTATAGCCTATAGATTGAAAATTAAAAAATAGCTCCAAATGGTACTAATGTTTCATACACATTTATTAACTTTTGGATAAATTAGGTTAGGCTATTTGAGAATTTGACAAACTATATAATGATTAATACACAAAGCTCAATAACATTCCTTTAATAATGTGTAGTACAAATTTCTAGGCAAACTTCGTGACCCTATCTCTATCTAGCTATGAAATACAATAAAGTTTTCCACGAATTTTAATCATGTGCCAATATGTCTTCTCCAAAAATACAACCCCACCCTTAATAAGAGTCTATAATATTACATCAAAGCTCAATGCCTTACTGATGTGCTAACGTGGAAATTTGGAAGTCATGATCTTAGTGGTATTAAGTTGAAGTAGCAATTTAACTTCTACTTTCCATTTAATTTTCCAACTGTTTCTGCTAGAAGTTATTGTGCATCTTTTCTCCTTTTGTACAAGTTAAAAATTAGCATTTAGTAAAGCATTATATCAACTAAAATTAAAGTTAAATTGTTGCTTACATTTAATGTCTTATACAACAAAATGGCTTCTTAAGCTATATCTCTTACAATGATATAAGATAAACAAAATTAGGTAAAGAAACCTCAGTAATATGGGAACATAGCCAATCAATACAAACTTTTCAGGATCTAATTACTACGTAACCCTTTTTCTTATGGTTGCACTAGAATTGAATAGTTATAGTTGCTTTATTTCTAATGATTTATATACCATAAAGATGGTCTATTTTGGACCATGATGATTGATTATCTATGCATTACATGCTAAAGATACAACAAGAAAACTCAATCTAAAGATAAGGATTCCTAAAGATGAAGGAGAATAATTAAAATAAACATTTACATCAACTTGTTTTAGATCTCCTTACTCTCAATATATACAAATAAACAAAAATATTATGAAGCTTTATCAAAATGTATAGATCATCATAAAAAAATATTACTCTAGGAATAATAACAATGTCATGTTTTAAGACTTTCCATTAAAGGGCATATAGCAAGTGCAGGGACTTTGGGTCATTATTGGAATTGGTATATACTTTAATTAGTTGGAAGTCTTTATTAAAGTTTAACATCGTGGCTATCATTTACGTCTTTGATAAGGTGCAGGATTTAGATATCTATTTATTTGATTTATTTAAATCATAATGTAAAAGATCTTTTTTATGCTTAGGAATTTGAGGGTGGTGAATCATTATATATAAGGTAAACAAAATAGTAGTTGAATTTGTCAGAGGGTTCACCTAAGAAATTAACTTTTAGATCTTCTCTATATCTCTAGTTGAGAAAATTTTAAGATACATCCTTTTGTTTTTGTTTTTGAGTTAGGAAACTTCCTTTACCTTATTCTTCTTGTTTAGAGTAACACGAATAATTATGAGTATCCTAGTAGTAATATCCCTCCTAGCCTTTAAAGATAAAAACAAGTCATCTTTCAGATGTGAAAAAAGTCAATTAGAGCATAATATATTAATCAATCTATTACGTAAATTGAGTAGGGAAGGCTTTTGGTGAAGCGTCTTTCTTAATTAATTTAAATACGACTTTTATAGTTCCATCTTTCTTCTAATAGGAATTTGTATCTAATATAGACAAAGATTTTTTGATTTCTTAATAGTTTTTTATTACTAATAATCCATTGATCTATGACGACCTTAGTATTATCTTAAATTGGTTGAGGGATTTAGATACAATGTTAGAAAGGCCTAACTCACCCCTAAAAGCTAGCTCAAGAGGGGAGGTTTGCACACTATTATAAATTGTTGAATGCTCTTATAGTTGTCCGATGTGGGATT
>JANQAP020000106.1:1672224-1700554 GCA_026874005.2 Erythroxylum coriaceum
CATTTTCCAGATCACTACCATTTTTGTTTCTAAATCTTTCCTTATCACAACTCATATCAAGATCACTCTTTCTACTCTCTCTACTTCTCATTTTCAATAAAATCACATTTAACATCAATTATACCTGAAAGTTGTTAATGAATGCATGTACACTTATTTTTGTACAAACATTCAATATTTAAGTGCATATATACTAACATTATGCATGAGCAAGAAAATGCATCTCCTTAATCTCTCTTTGAGCTCATATGTACTGAAATTTTAGATCCTAACCCTTAATATGGGGACGGGATGTTACACAAAACCAAAGGACTCCATATCTCTCATATAAATTTCAGAATCAATCTTCAGTACTGAAATCCACTTGGGTTAGAAATAGTCAAGGACAAGCACAAAGGCGTAGTGAAGGAAAAACAAGAAAGTGTTCAAATTCACAGTTAGTTACTGCTTTTGAAGAAACTATTCAGATTGAGGATAAGTCAATTACTTCAGATGAAGAAATCAATCAGACAGTTGATGACCGAGATAATGTGACAAGGAATGAGCCCAGGTTTGAATTTCTTCGAGAGGCACAAGGACTGTATGCTTTACATTTTTTAAGTATGGTTTGATGTTATTTATTAAAAAAAGAAAAGAAAAGTCAAAAATTTGTCTTCTTTAATTTTTATGTTGCCATTGTCGTCCTATCTTTTTAATAGTTTGCATTGTAACTTCTATTTGGCTCCACCAAAGACTTTTCAGCTCTCTCATCAGTATGGGTCTTTCTCTCGACTATTTCTCTCTCTTTCAGTCATATCTCTCGATATTTTGAATGGTGGTAAATTGTCATCTTGGCGTGCATATGATTCTTCCACTGCACCTACTGTTGATTTTTATGTTTCTTTAGTCGTTGAGATTGATTGTGTTGAAGGCATTCTTCGTTCTAACACTGTTGTCCCAAAGGGAGTTATTAGATTGCTTATAGTGACTGTTCCATTCACGGGAAGATTTCAAGGTATATGTGTGACTATTCATCTTGCTTTTTGGCATCTTTTGTCTTAAGGGGGAGAAATTTGAATGATTGAATTATTGTTTCTATGGATGTTCTTTGGAACTTAATGTTGGATTGAGGGGGAGTTCATATGAATTGTGAATCTGATACTTATATGTCCAATTATGTTATTCAGGAGGAGTTTCTTATTTGTGACAAATATGCCAAAAAGGGGGAGATTGTTAGATATATGTTTAATACATTTTTCTATTTTATTTTGGCATATTTTTCTAAATTGACATATTTCTTATTATCTTGGATTCAAAAACCTAGTTGGATAATGCTCTAGATAGAATATAATTCTATCTTGAATAGATGTGTATTTGATGAAGGATATTGCTGGAAATTCTATTTTGAATTAAGTTGTCTTACGTGTATGAAGGGTGAAGGGTATGGCTAGAAGTTTAACTATGAATAAAATTGCTTTTATGTGAATGCAGTGGAAGAAGGGCATTGTCATAAATTTCATTAGGAATTAAGTGAATTTCTGGAAAAGATACGTAAGTGTTGTTTATGTGTGTGTGAAATATAGACCTACGGCTGGTTAGTGAGTGTGTATGTGTGTGAGTGCCTTATGGTTGCTTCCTATTTGTGCTTCTGTGACTTAGCTGATCATAGAGGTGCGTGCATTGCTGATTTTTTGGCCAAGGACATTACATATCTGTTGAAAAAAAACCTCTTCTAACTGATGACGCCAACCTAAGGTGTTTATGTGAATGTTGCATTTTTCTCTTATGCTTCAATCGTTGGTTGGTCGTGGTGTTTAGGTCAATTATTACATGAATCATCTAGGCATCTTTATTCTATTCTTCAACATCAATTGATGGTAGTTTTTGGAGACTTGGCAGCCTATCTATTTTCTAGGTCTATTGTGTTTCTTGGTGTGACATACTGCTGGGTTGATTTTGGAGTATTGAATGTGTCTTGAGCAGTGTGTTGATTGGTGGTGCAGCTGATTTGTTTTTCTCTTTAGTCTATGGTTTTTGTCTACCATCATAAACGTTTGTGTAAGCTGGGTTTCTATTGAGTTTTTTTTGTAATCCAAGGCCGTCTGCGTGAGGGTTGTATTTTGTCGTAGGTTACTGCTGTTGGTTGCAAAAAGAAAAGATCATCTTAAGTGGGTGCTGTGTTTTTCTCTTGGGGTTGTTGTCGTTAATATTTTTCTGGTTGCTCTGAACACTGTGCTTCAATTCTTCAATGTCAATCTTCTGTTGTATATGTTGGTTGCCCTAGATGATTCATGGTTGAAAGTAAGGCAGAAAAATTCCAGCAGCTAACTACGACAATTTAATTGATGAACAACTTTCAGATATGTCTTGGAAGGAGTTGAATTTATCGGGAAGTTGTTTCTCTCTGTCTCAAGTATTTTCATTTTTGTTTCTAATTATTTTAATCACTTGAGTTGTTCGTTTATTATCTTTATTATTAAACAGTATTATGAAAACCCTCTGTTTAGGTTAATACGAGGCGGTCGTACTATTGGGTGTGAAATACTTTCACAAGTTTTGAGGACGAAGGGTAGTGTTAAGGATTGAGTGGTGTCGACTCAATAAAGCCTTGAGTAATTCTATTGTACTTCGGTAAAAGAATTAATCTGGGTAAGGGCCTGCAGACGTAGGCAATGAGTGCCGAACTGCGTTAACAAATCTCAATGTTGATTTATTTTTCGTTCTTTTAATTTTTCTGATTTTCTTTGTTTGCTAGAAACGAATCGGAAATTTTGCGAAACTACTATCCCCTACGATTTTTTCATAGTCATTTTGGACGAATGTAACCTTTAAATTCCCAACCCTAGAAACGTATAACACTTTGAAGGATCCAACAAATCACTTACATAGGGATCATAGATTTACATGGGGCCTTAAACTCACTGAAGTGCAAGATATTATTATCAATATTGACACATGTTGCAAGAAATTGGTATCACATTATACCTTATAGATCTGTCGTGATGTTCACCCAACTCAAAAGGTGCTTTGAATCCCACATCATGAGTAGGGATTTTAAAATATTCTTCGATGTTATCCAGATGTAAAGAGAAACCCTACAACACTATATGCAAAGGTTCAAGTTGTAGGTAACATATATTCTAGATTTGAACCTTGCTATAATGATAGTAGCTTATACGATAAAGGCATCAGTCTACTTTGAGGTCATTATTGATCAATAAAGCATAAAGTTTTCAAGAAATATAGCAAAGGAACCAAAGAATTATTGATTTTGAGGAAGCAAAAAGATTGTCAGATAGGTGTATATGGTTAAGACAGTCATTCAAGTATAACCGAAAGGAATGAGTGAACCAACATTTTAAAATTTATATAGAACTGGCCAAAAAAATGTTACGAAATTACTCTTATGAATACCATATGGTAGCGGCAATTTTATATGCTACTGGCTAGTATTTAAAATACCTGTGAAAGTATAAGGACTTCTCCGTAAAAAATCAAAATTTTTTACAAAAAATATAGCCAGTTTCAGTCACAAACCAGATCATAATTGCACAGAAAACAATGAATGTGATGAAAAGAAGGATACTGAAATTAGGGTGGACAGACAAGAAGACAAAAATCCTAAGGTGCAATCACGGTTTTACTCAAAAAAAAAGGAAAACAACAGGCAAGATGTAAAGCAGAACCAAAAAATTCCATCACACTTTCGAGTAAGCCCATAAATCATAACCTACTACAAATTCTGATGAGTTAGGATGGCCAATAGCTCTCAGGAAGGGAGTAAGATCTTGTACAAAGCATCTAATCAACAATTTTGTTTCTTATAACAGGTTATCACCACATTTTAAGGATTTTGTGACTCAATTATCTACTAAAAATTGCCTAAAATTTTCCAAAAAGCAATGAAGGATCATAAGTGGAGAGAAGCTATAGATGATTAGCTGAATGCACTCGAGAAGAACCAAAATTAGATAGTAACAGATTTACCACAAGGAAAAACGGTGGTTGGCTATAAATGGGTGTTCACCATCAAATATAATCCTAATGGAAGCATTAACCAATACAAAGCAAGACTTGTAGCTAAAGGTTTCACATAGACGCATGAGATTGACTATCAGGAGACTTTTATACCTGTAGCCAAACTCAATATTGTTAAGATTCTATTATCAATAGTTTCAAATCTTAATTGGCCATCATATTAGTTAGATGTAAAAAATGCCTTCCTTAATGGTGATCTTGAAGAAGAGGTATACATGAAAATACCTCCAGAACTAGAAGAAGCTACACATCCTCAAAGGGTATGCAAGCTTAGAAAATCACTCTACGGCCTAAAGCAATAACCTCGGGCCTAGTTTGATAGATTTACAAAGGAAATGAAGAAACTTGGCTACTACCAATGTCAAACTGATCACACCTCGTTTGTTCAACAATTAACTAGTGGTAAAATGACTATTCTTATAGTTTATACTGATGATATTATTATTACAGGTGATGATTGGGAAGGCATGAAGAAGTTAAAAGGTGCCTTGGCCTGAGAATTCCTTTGATCTAAAATAGAGCAGCGGTATTTTCTATAATGGCATACGTCATTTTACCATTCTACCATATCTCTTAAATAGAGGTTGCAAGAACAAACTGCTCACCAACTTCGAGAGTCATGGAATTAACCAACCAGCTTATTACCTAGTTGTTTTCGGTCATCCACGCCTCATATTTTGATTCAGACATAACTGGTGGCCCGGTTGTCAGATATTTCTCCTTCCCTCTCCCTCTTACGAACATAAGCATATTGTGGGACCACTGTAAATAGTTGCTCCCATTCAGCCGATGGTTGGTTACCACCGACAACTGCGTGTCAATGTTATTTTGAGAAGAGGACGAGTTTTCTGTGTCGATAATGGTATTCGGTGTTTTTGGGATTGATCTTGGTGGAGTATTGCCTAACAGGCCAGTGGTAGAATTTTCCCCTTACTCAACTTGCCATGCTACTGTTGTCCCGAAAGAAACCATCCTCCTCTGCGTTCAATGCTCTAATACCATGAATGAATTGAGGGATAATTTCTATATATTATTTCTCATAAATGAAATAAATACATATAGGGAAGATAAGCAATAGCTCTGCTATTCAATCCCTTAATTATTGCCTAGAAAGAAGTATCCCATAAAAATAGGGACCAAAAATGGAAAAGATAAAACGATATTTTAGGAAATAAACTATTGAGCAAATAAGGAAACAAATAAAGTAACAAAACTGAAAATATTGTTCCAATAGTAATAACACACAATGAATGTGCATCCAAGACACTATTCAAGCTACAATAATGCTTTGAATCATCTACAAGAAAAATTCCATCTAAATTACATTGCAATGACATCAAAATGTTGTATAGATCAGAAGAAAATAATACATTTTGATCATTTGAAGGATTCATCTGCTCTGTAAATAAGCAAATTGATTGTTAATTGTGCAAAAGTTAAAAAAATGCAAACTTTTTTAAACTGACGATCTCCAAATGCCCTAGAAACTTCAAGTCGCCCCTGCAATCATCCATTTGAATTCACACTACCACCAGCCTGCAAATCAGAATGCATAATCAATGCATCTTTATGTTTCACTCCACCATGATGGTCTGTCTATAAATTTTATCTTGAATTTACCAATTGCCTTAAGTATTTAACACTTTATCGTCCGTTAACATCGAAATTTGTTTTGATCAATAATTTGTCTTAATTACTGCAGCCCTTCAACTATTCTAGCGTAACTTTTGCACAAAGGTTAATCAAACAACAATAATATGAAGGCTTTTTCTTCTTGGGAGCAAAACGAGTACAGCTTAGAAAATTTCACTATTGCATCTCATTTCATTTTAAACAGTCAAAATAATTCCGTTTGACATTTCTTCTTTTTTCTTTAAAATGTAAACTATAACAAGAATTTTAGCTTCCTGGCTCAGCCAAAGCATCATGGCATTGACCCAGTAAAGATATAACCATAATTTCTGAAATTTGCATAACAATGTAATTTTCAAGAAGCTGTTCTTTTTAAAAATTAAACTTGCAAAAATTTTCTACATAAGTTGTAACTTGATCCATCATGCATTGAGTGCAGATAAGCATCTTGATAGCTACTTAAATCATTTTTCAAGCAAATTTTGAAAAAAGAAGGTAAGATGAAAAAAATTACTCGAATGGTTAATACTTTCCACCTTCTGTATGGAGTATAACAAATTTTCAATTCTTTATTTGGTGATCATTTTGAATAAAAGCTATAAAATAAAAGTTATAAATTTAAACATGAGAAAATGAGCAAACTTACATCAATAAAAGAAGTTATCTTATACAAACCTTCTATCTAAGTTGTTTTTCCACTCTTTAGAATTAGTATCAAGACATGAATAGAAGTAGAATAGTCTTAACAAACGAATTTTAAATTCACATAAAGAGGCTTACACGATTACAGTCATTGTGATCGAAAAAGGAAATCCAATACATAGGTTCAACATAAGGGATAGGAAATAACTTTTACATTGTCCCCTCCAACTCAGTGCTTTTGCTCTCTTGGGCCATTGCTTTTCCTACGTACTGCTATCTCTCTACCTCACTTAGCTTTGGGGCTTTGCTTATAATTTTTTTGATACCTATATTATGTGTGTGTGTGTGTGTGTGTGTGTATATATATATATATATATATATATATATACACACACACATAATAGTAATTTAAACATCATTATCAATAATCAATCATCATCAACATTTAGGCTATGTTTAGTTGGACGCAAAGTCTTTAATGAAATGGAAAGAAATAGGATGGAATGTAATGGAATGGAATGGTTTATAATAGAATGGACTGTAAATATATGTAATATTAAAAAATCGTTATTTGGGAGATATGGAAAGGTTCATAATATAATACAGTGAAATATTGTTTGGATGAAGGGTTTATCATGTAATATAGTGTATAGTTGTTTATCATTTTACATTCCATCCTAAACCCCCCAAATTGGAGGTTTTTTATTTTTACTGTTTAGGATAGAATAAGATGTAATATGAAACCCTCCTCTTCCATCCCATTCTATTCCATTCCATTATAAAATATCCTCCTAAATGATGGAATAATATTACATTTCATTCCATTCCATTATAAAACCTCCAATCAAACATAGCCTCAATTAAGTCCCGTTAAATCCGGAGAGGTTAAACATCACGTTTTAAAATTCAAGCTTCCTAAATTTTGCTATTTGATTAATGTATACATAAAGGAAAGAATTGTACCCTTTACATGATATAAAAATCCAACAGAAGAGAAGATACTATAATTTACCCAGAATGGCCTTAACCATTAAGTTCTAAAGGTAGTTGAAATCAACAGGTTTAGTAATTGGCAGATGGCTTTTGAAATTAATTATTTAGGAGGTGATTAGTTTACTTAAACAATAATAATAAGAATTATAATGAATATAGTGAAGAATGAGAATGAATATAATTATTATAATTATGATGGTTAATTAGGATGAATGAATAATTACCATTATCATTGATAATGGTTAGTTTGTTAAAATCTTGAGAAATAAAAATTTGTTAAAATTTTGTTTTACATCAAGTTTTTTAATATATTCTAATTAATTATATCTTATTCTAATTTATTATAATTAATTATATTTAATTAATTATATTGTTTTGCTAAAAAGAAAAAAATATAATTTTGTAAAATTTGTATTTTACATAATGTTGTGTGTTTCGTATCGTACCGGACAGAAAACAGTATGAAATTTGTATTTTAAAGATATCGGTCGTCAGTACTGATTGGTACTGGCAATTTCGCATATTACCGACTGGTATTTAAAATATTGATTAAATACTAGCTGGTACCATAAACTTTGAAAATATGAGAACTATTAAGCAAAATTTTCAATTTTTTTTCAAAATTCCTTCCGCCTCCCCCGCCTCCCCTTTTCAAAGTTTTCTTTAATTAGCTATTTACTTATTTAGTTCAACTTTTATTTTAATTTTTAATTTATATTTTTAAATTAAAAAGTAAATATTTTTATTAATAATAATTATTATTATACATTAAATAAAACTTAAAAATTATTTTTATATAATTTTATTTCAATCTTTTATTTAATATTTATTAATTTATTTCAATCTTTTATTTAATATTTATTAATAAAGTATCTACAAAAACATTTTATTTTAAAATAAATAATTTAAAAATTATTATTATAAAATAATATTTATTTTTAGATATATTTTAATTATCAAATCAAATTTTATTGGAAATTTATATATTTTAAAAATATCTATATTTATTAATAATTATTAAATTATTTTATAAATTAGATTAAAATTTAAATTAAATTAAGTTATTTATAACTTTATTAATAATTAATTTTAATTAATTAAATATATCATATTAAATTAAATTGTTTAAATTCTTATTAATAATAAATATATTAAATACTATATATTTAATTGATAATAAATTAAATAATATATATTTTGTTTCAGGCTTCGCTTGTAGTTAGTTATTTCCTCATCACAAACTCTTGTTGTAACTTGTAACAGGATCTTTATTGTTTTTTTATTCGATGTTTTAATGTAATTATTATTTATTATATGATGAAATTGTAATATTTCAAATACCTTGTATTGTTCTTAATTTTATACTTGAATGATGATTAAATAATCTTTTTTTGCATAATAATTGTAGTTATTATTTATATGTGAAATATGTGAAAAATAATGTTAATAAAAATAAATAAATTGTTGTTATTTTAAATTTTATCCTTATGATTTTTTAAGACATGGTTGATATAAAATTATAAAATATACAATATAATATACTAATAGACTATTTTATAATTATAAAAAATTAGGAACTATTTCATAAATTTAAAAAATTACCCAAAACGGTATGTGATATTAACTAACCTCAGTACTAGTGCTAGTACGATATTGATAACATTGATTTTACATCAAATTTTAATATATTCTAATCAATTAAATTTAATTTTAAAATATTTTAATTAATTATATTGATTTGTTTAAAACGAAAAAATAAAAAATAATCTGTCACGGGCATGATAGGCCCGTGATATTCCTCTCCTGGGCGTGACCGATCGTAACACTTGTGCGTTACATAGGAATGACTTTCATTCCTCTCATATTTAGGAGTATGGAGTAATCCCTAAAACTCATATATAAAAATGTTGTTTACGTAATGATAATATATAACCAACTAACTTTTCTTCGTTACTTTACCATTGATATCTTCCCGGATCTATTAACCAAGCATCCCGTTATTCTTAGCGCAGTTGCTATTGTATCAATTGCTTTCCTTAATATTGAGTTGAATCTTTTGTTATAGTGTGGACTAAACATGAAAAAGCTAGTCTTACTAAGATCCGTTTGGATGAGATAATTTGAGATATCCAACTTATATTGTTGTGCCAAAATTATCATGCCAAATATCTTTAACAGTGGAAGCCAAAAAAAAAAATCCATTTTTCTAATTGTAAAGGAAACAAATCTTGTCTAGTATAAAAGGCAAGATATCTTTAATTTCCAGCTTCTGTAACCATAGTATGAAGCTCATCTCGTGGATAATGTGCTTAAACCATATTACGCTAATTCATTTCATCCTGAGTCCTCTTCTAAATAATGTGCAGGACGATTTTTTGTTCTCCAAATGATAGCATCAGGTTCCTGCTTCTCCTCGAGAAAAGAAACATTAAACTTTAATGCTAGAGGCTTTAGAGGCCAATCCATTTATTGTCGTTTATTATAATGTTTGACTTTAATGTTACAATCTGTTAGTGGAGTGGTCATGAATTCCAGAGATTAAAAGACCTAACCAATCATATACCATATTAAGTTTTACAATTAATTATGAAAACCTTCAAGAGTTTGTTGTCATCAAAATTATCCTATCCAGATTAACTAATTAAATTTATATAATTTTTTAATACTTCCCTTTTTTATCAAAATAATAAATCTCTTTCTGAAAAATAAAAAATAGAATCGTAAAAGTAACCAGTTACAAGTCAAAACTTTTTCTTGGGAGAATTTAAAGAATTTATTAAAGAAATGGAAGAGTTCAGGACAAAATAGGTTATAGATTAGGGCCACTAAGATACCATTTTAATCAAGGGAAACAAAATGAATTTTTAAGGCAAAACACATTGAGCATCATTCCTTTCACGTCTGGAATACCATTGGTTTGATGTGAATAGGGCATTAAGCTTCAAGTCTTAAGCTCGATATCAACTTTAGTAGATCATAGCCAAACACATATTCATAAGCTCAATGTGGGTTATAGAGCCTCTAATTTGCAACCATCTCTTAAGGGCTAATCAGTAATCAAGGTCCGACTATAGTCTCAGTTATAGATGACGAGCCATTAACTGTTCTCTGATGGTTTGAATAATAGCATCAAGGAGGCTTTGTTCTTAGAGGCGTGTCTTTTGGAAAATCTTTTGGTTTATACCATTTCATAGGTCATAAATGGTTTTGTATCCTAAAACCAATCCATTCCCCTTCCTTTCTTTTCTAATTGAGGCATAAACAATCCATAAAAGCTTACCACTTTATAGTAGGAACAACTTTGTTGCACATCTACTTGATTTTAACCCAAATGTAGGATGAAAAATTGCAACTGACGAAGAGGCACGGAGTGGCTTTAAGCTTTTGATTACAAAGCTCAAATGTATTATATAGGTTTATAAATCTTTTCATTCTATCTAGCGTGCTTAATCTTCCTTTAATTGTAGCCATATCAAGAATGAAGTTCTGGGACATTCCTGATTAAACCATATAATTATTTATTGAGTGGCTTTAGGTGCAGGGTTCCTCATCAAGCTCCTGCTTGGAACATTAGTGAAAATCCTTAGATGATAGGAGATAGTTGATAAGCCAAGTTAAGAGACTACAAGAAGTGAACAATTGCAGATTGGCTGGGCCTCTTTAACTGTGGCCTCGTCAACAATAATACTTCTAATAGAAGAGAGTGTGCTGGCTTCACTTAGAGGTCCTATATTAGACTAGTTGTCATGACAAAATTACGTAGAAGCTCCACCACCAAGATTGTGAATAAACTGTAATTTGGTTTCCTCCCAAAACCTAAACATATGGATCATAGTCTATGATGAGTTGTATTTTGGTCTTAAGAACCAAAAGCTTTTGTTCTTTATGTAATATGTATGCATCCATCTACCACATAGGAAACTCTTATTAATTAGGATTCTCCAAATCTTCTTGATCAATTGCACCTAATTAGTGAGCAAATAAAGATCACTACACTTAACCTTAGCTTGTGATTTAGTATTGACATTGCCTGATGTTGAGCAAGTTTTAATTCTGTAGAACCCTCAATGTTTCACAAGTGCACGAGTCATAAGCGTAGTAGCTAAGATATCGGTCCCACGAAGAATTAGTGAACTAAATGAATGCTAACTTAGTCTAAGGTCTAGAAATTGTAATTAAAATGAAATAAAAACTAAACAAAATTTTAAGCAATTGAATGTGGATCAATTGAAATTGAAATTCTAAATTAACGCAAGGAAATTAAAATTGAACATAACCAATTGCCAATCGAAAAATCACACAAAGAAGGTTAACCAATTATGAGAAAAAGGGATTTATCATATCATCAAATGCTAACTTTATTACTTTTGAGTTAATCAATATTGGTCCTAGAATTTCAAAGGGTGGATTATACTCTCTCGAGTTATAATCATTAAACCCTAAATCATAAGCCCTAATTGAATCAAATTACTAAAATTGCAATCTCTCAATCCACAAAAACAGCCCACAGTCCAATTAGATCTTAAGTACTCTAATAGACAATCGGGTCCTAACATGAGATCTCTCTTCGTATAATTACCGATTTGATTATTTGTGTGATCCATCATATTGGCAACTTTTATTACCCAAGATAATCGTTTTGCTATCAGTTTACTCTCTCAATTTGTTACCAAAGCATGTAAATACAACAAATAATCACAATACTCAATACATTAACATCTAAAGCAATCAAATTAACATTAATTCAAGAACAAATCCCAAGAAGAGTTTAGAACATCCTTAAACACAAATTCATCATCCTCATACCCATCTTATACAGTAAATGAAAGAAATAACAAGATGAATTGAGAAATTTAACTTGGAATGGACTGGAAGTGGTAGCAGCAGTAGCAGCTCCTTCTTCTTCTCTCCTCTTCCTTGGTATTTTCCAAAAGTGGCAAATGGAGGCTCCTTGATTAGGTCATTTTCTTTTCCTTTTATAGTGTTTTTTCCTTTTAGGGTAAAAAATAGGTTTTACCTAAGCCAAAAAGTCAAAACAACCCTCCAAAAATAGAAATGGAAGTAGATCTTTGATCTGTGTCGTCCATGCCACGATCATGGCAGGTATGTCACGATCGTGACACTTGAAATTGAGTTTTTGTCATAATTATGACCTGATGTTGTTTGGCTTCTATCATGATCTTGTCACGATCATGACCTTGATTGACTGCTTCTGCCATTATCGTGACTAGGATGTCATGATCGTGGCCCTGAGTCTTCCTCTAAGCTTTCTCCAAACTTCTCCAATCTTCTTTACTCGATCGTAAACAGTAACAAATACATCAAAATATCTCAAACGCACATAATTAAAGCCAAATAACATGCTCTAAAACACATAACATTCAAAAACACAAACACATAATCACACCAACACAATTCTAAACCTAAACATGCACAAATCATCTAATTAACAACTAAAAACATACTAAATTACCCATTAAAACATAGTAACCTATAACTATCAACATCCCCATACTTAAACTTTTTGTTGTCCTCAAGCAAAAGAAAAAGCAAAACAAAACACAAACACACCAAACAATAACACATATAAGCACACAAATGCAATGATGATATAATGGCATTGAACTTCACGGAACTAATTTAACTTTAAACACAACCCTTTAAGCTACTCTAATTTATTCTGACCTGCTCGGCCATTTTTTTTAAAGGAAAATGTCAAATGATGTTGTTTTTAAAGTAACAATCGGGCCACGGTCTGAGTCGGACCCTTTTTTACATATCTACTTATGCAATATGTGACTAAGCACTTTAGAATAAATATATAATAATCAAGACCTTAACGTCATATTCACTCACCCTCGGCACTTGCATACACACATTGATAAGTAGTAGTCAATTGAAATTGCAAACATTACTAAGTAGCTTTTCATAAGAAATCATGCTATTAACAAAGATCAATAAGATTTATTTATTAAAACACCATTTTGTTAATTTTCTTTAACATTGACCTAGTCTTTTGATGCAAAGGCAAACATTTGTGATAAATGTCTCCTGGTTAGTAAACTAGGTCATGTTTTTATTTATAGACTTGGTTGAAATGTTATTTTAGCCTTTTAACACGAAGGCAAATATTTGTGATGAATATCCCTCGATTACTCGATTACATCACATTTTCAACTAACTACTAGCTTTGTTCATAACCCAAAGGCCAACAGAATTGTTATTTGCTTAGGAAATACACACATTTTTTTATCTTTTGTTGCCTACCTCATTTCTTTCTTTAATCATTTTCATAAAAAATTACTAACAACATTGCTTATTCAATTGGCCTATGATTATAAATATATAAAACAAATTTCCTAAGGTGAGCAAATTAATGTCAGATCTTACTTAACATGCATATTTAACTAAAGATACATAGAACACGAATTGCACAAGCTAATAAATTTTTACAAATTAGAAGACTATGTTCAAGGCTAAGCTAATTTTGTTATGTCTTAGCCATTGACAAATCCATATGACTTGCACCATGAAAACCAAAGCAAAAACTAACATACGATATGCAAAATTCACACTCAAAAATAAAAATAACAATGGACACCTTCCCATACTTGGACAACATATTGTCCTCAATGTGAGAAGAATAACCAACGCGTAAGGTGGGAATAAAAAAATAACAGGAAAACATAAAAGCAAATAAAAAGACAAGGGTTAGAGCATAAACCATCATGGCGATTGAGGTGGTGATGGTGATGGTGTCGGAGATGGAAACTTTGCGCTTGAGTAGTGAAGTATTTGTAAATGCTTCAAATGTCTCAAAATTGTCATCTTTGCTCATTCACTATCTCCTTCAACACCTTGGCATTATCTACAATTGCTTTATTAGTGTTTGAAATTGCCTTGACTACCTTCTCCAACCCGACTTCTTCATCCTCTCCAAATTCTTCACTAGTTGACTCCTTAACTTATTGTTGCAGTGGTGCTAAGCTTGAACTGGCTTATCCTGCCCTATTCTTAACATGGGATTTTGCACTGACATCTCGAAGTTCCATATTATAGGACTGCAAGATCGTAGCTCTCGTCAAATGATGAGTGTTAAGAAACTCAAGAAGATGCATAGTTAATCCATCACAGTTAAAACCATAATAATCCGCAATGGTGGTAACCAAGCACCCATGCCAAGATTATTGCTTCTTTTTTTCAAAGTAGCAATAAGAGCATTAAACATGTGGGTGGATGTACAAACTTAATTATCCATAAACCACAAAATGAATAGCTCTTTTACCAAACACTTGTTACTTTCAGTTTTGCCAAACATGACTTGACATATGAATTTGTATAGCACAAAGTGTTCGAGATTGCAAATGATGTTGTTGTGTGCATTCTTAGGGTTGAAGTTATCCAACCTAGTCAGTTGGGTCTAATAACGGTAAGCATGGAATTCATAGTGTTGATCCACGATGGTCGATTCTGGGAATCCATCGATTTCACATAAAGTTTCAATATTTTACTTATACGTTTGACCTTACAACCAAAACCATAATTCTCTCTGGTTACGTTGCTCAAATTGGAGGGATGTGAAAAATTCAAGGGTGAGTTCTTCATAAATCATAAAGTTAAAATACATAAACTTCTCCTATTGAATTCTACTTCCTAAGTGATCAATCGTTTCTCTCAATGCAATTGTTTCTAATATTTTAAAGTCCAAATATCAAGGCATAGCAATTTTCCTAAGGCTAAAGGTTTGGAAACGATTACCTTCCTTTTCTGACTAAATCGGAAAGGGTGCTCTGTAAGCCTTGCTCGATTTTGTTGTCTATGCTCCGCAACTTGTGATTTTTCCCTTTCCTTAAACGCGCTTAGCCATCTGCTTAATTCATGGACCCATTTGGAATGAAAGATGTGTGAAAAGTGTATAGAGAGAAAGAACTTTGAGGTGGGTTGTAAAGAGAAGTGAGACAAATTGAGCTTCTTAATTCTAGAGAGAGAGTGAGAGAGTGTTGTGGGTAGGAAAAATATGGGTAAGAGTGTTATATTGGTTAAAGGGGAAGAAAGGAGTGGTAAAATTGAAAAAAAACTTGAAAATTCTGTATGCCCATTCTGCCTCACTATAGGTCACAATCATGACAAAAAGGAATTTTAGGGTAAGATGTCACGATCGTGACAAAATGTTTAAAACAGAGTCACGGTCATGATAAAATGTTTAAAATAGAGTCACAATCATGACCTAGAGTGTCACAATCATGATAGGGACTTCAAAATTGGGTCACAATTGTGACCAACATTGGGAATTTTTACATTCTTTTTAGTCATCTTCTTAACATTAACACTCACTTTTCTTCATGGAACAAAAAGAAGACGGATTAAAGCAAGATGAGATAAGAAAATGCATAAGAGGAATAGTATATATGACAAACATCAAGTATGGAGGGTTATTAGAGACTTACTACCATGCATGAGTTTGTCATGGCTGTGAGACATCACTCACTGCCATGCAAGATATCTCATAGGAATGACGCAAATTGCACGCCTGTGACACATGATTACATGGGTGTAACACCCATGTCATGCCCATGCAACCTTGGTTCACGGCCGTGAGCCTCCCATGGAGGCTAGTTACAGGCATTACACTACAAGTCATGAACGTGACTTCTTGCCAGTAGTTTTCACTATAAATACATTATGTTGACAGCAGAAACAATTCATTCTTTGTTTTTGGGTTTTGGGAGAAAGAAAGGGAAGATAGAAGCTCATCTCTTAGAGATCAATGGAGAAGATGGAAGGCTAACTTCCCGACTCTAGTTTGGAGGTGAAGTTGACGTTTTAGACCGCATTTACGCATATTGTCTTTGTGTACCGTGTCTTTTCCCTTTTTTTAGATTGTTTATGTTATCTTGTGTTTATTAATTGGGGATTGTGTAAAGATGATCTTGATGCTCTATTAGATTGTTTTTCATGAAAACCAATTGCTAGAACTTGAATACAATTCGTAATAATCGTGTTTGAAGTCGTATGTAGCAACTAATGGTATTAAATCATTAGGGATAACATAAAATAGGTTAAATAATTTGAGCTTGTGTTGTTATTGTTTAGATTTATTCATTTTTCTAATTTGTAAGGCACTGTCCAATTAAACTTAAAGAACTTGTTCTAGGTTGTCCGATAGTTAGGGTTAATTAAAGAGCCTATTTTAATTAACTATGACCTATTGAAAAATCAAGATTAATAGAGCTTGTTGTTAATTCACGATCAATAGTTCAAAGAGTGGTGTGAAGACGATAATGCAATGACGTATGTTAAAATGTGTGTAGGTCTAGATTAAACCAAAGAACCGGGTTTACACACATTCATCACTCTTGTCATTTTTAACTGTTTTCAATATACTACTTGCATTAGTTTAATTTTATTTTGTTTTCTCGATTGAATCAACCAAACCCCCCCCCCCCCATTTTATTCCTTTTACATCAATTATTTTCATTACGAAAATTAATCGAACATTCCCTATGATTACAATCCTGACTCACCACAACTATAAATTTTTAGTGTGCAGAGTTAGATAAAATTTGCATTGCACTTGACAGGCACTGTCAAATTTTGACATCATTGTCGAGGAGTGTGATGAGTTAATTTTCATTTTTTATTTTGGTTGGTGTTTTGTTTATATATATGTTTATAATCATTTCTTTTAGTTATTTGTTAATCTTTAGTTTTTTGTTAGTGTTGGTGTATAGTAGTTACTAGATCTTCTCATAAAAAACCTATACAATTAGATCAAGAGATCGAGAGGACATTACGAAGATTAAGAAGACAAGCAAGAACAACTTTGGGCGTATAACCAAAACTTGAATTCGAAGAAACAATGGCAAAACTGAGAACACTAAGGGAGTTAGTTGTATCAGACTTAACCTAAAGACCTTTATGCATTACATTTCCTAACTTTGCTGAGCATGTTACTTTTGAGCGTAAGTCTAGGTTAATACATTTATTGCCTAATTTTCATGGTCTTACAGGTGAAGATGCACATAAGCATCTTAAGGAACTTGATGTGGTATGTCTGAGTATAAAGCCTCTAGGGGTGACAGATAAGCAAATCATGTTGAGCGCTTTTCCGTTCTCATTAAAAGATACAACGAATGATTGGTTGTTTGATCTACTTGCTGGTGTGTGAACACTTGGTTAGAGATGTAAACTTTGTTTTTTGAAAAATAATTTCTAGCATCGAAGACAGTAAGTATACAGAAGGAAATTTATGGTATAAAGTAACATAATGGAGAGTCCCTTTATTAGTATTAGGAATGCTTCAAAAAGTTATGTGCTAATTGTTTGGACCATAACATTCCAAAGTAACTTCTCATCTTGTATTTTTATGAAGGATTGCTACCGATGGAAAGGAGTCTAGTTAATGTGGTGAGTAGTCGGAGCACTGTGTGAGAAGATTCCTATCGAAGCCAATATTTTACTTAAGTTTATGACCGATAATACTTAACAATTTGGCACTCGCAATAATGTTCACCATATAAATGAGGTAAGTACTCCATCTATTGAACATTGTTTAGATAAGCTAACATCTTTTGCTAGACAAATTACAGTTGGACAGGAACAAGTAAAGGCATGTGACATATGGTCAAACACGAGCCATCTGACTGATGAGTGTCCAACATTACAAGAGGGAAGTATAAAGTACATAAATGCTGCAGGAGGAAACTTTCCTAACTAGTATAACCCGGACTCTTAGATATATAACCCAGGCTGGAGGGATCATCACAACTTGAATTACCAGCGAATAGGCAACAGAATTACTTCTAGAATACTCCTCAAGGATCAAAACAATTTCAATCAAGGCCACAAGCCTCCTTTTCTAGTTTAGGTACATCTTTAGACAAATTTATCAAAACTATTATTACTAACAATCTTTAATTTTAATAGGGTATACAGTAGCAAGTTCAACAGGGTATACAGTAGATTCAACAAAATGTACAACAGTTTTAGTAGCAGACAAAATCAAGAATACAAAATATGGAAAACCAAATGGGTCAGATAGTTGTGAGGCTTAATCGTCTAGAATCATAAAGTCAAGAAAAATTATCATCTCAACCTGAGGTTAACCCGAAGAATGTTAATGTTATAGCCTTGAGGAGTGGAAAGGAGATTGAGGTTCCCAAGAGAACTCCACCAAGGATTGCCAGTGAAGAAGAAATTGAGAAGGAGTTGGGAAAGGAAGAAAACTCATCATCAAGTAAAAAAGTAAACTTCGAAAGCCCTAATATTATTACGACTAACCCTCCACCTTTTCCTAATAGATTGATAAGAGAGAGCAAGGAGGAGAAAGACAAGGAGATATCAGAGACTTTTCGGAAAGTGGAAGTGAACATACCTTTGCTCGATGCAATTAAGCAAGTACTAAGGTAGGCAAAATTCCTCAAGGAATTGTGTACACATAAAAGAAGGTTGAGAGGTGATGAAAAGGTGATGATGGGTATGAACGTGTCTGCAATTTTTAAGAAGAAAATACCTCAAAAATGTCAGGATCCAGGTATATTCACTATTCCTTGCAAATTGGTAACACTGTGATTAACAGAGCTATGTTATATTTTGGGAGCTTCAATTAATGTTATGCCTCGTTCAATTTATGCTTCCTTGAATCTAGAACATTTGAAAGAAACAAGTGTTATCATACAATTAGATGACTGCACTAATGCTTACCCTGATGGTGTAATTGAGGATGTTTTGGTGAAATTAAATAAATTGGTATTTCCTGTGGATTTTTATGTTTTTGATATGAATGATGAAACTTAGTACAATCCAATACCTATCTTGTTAAGGAGACTATTCCTTGATACGGTTTAGACAAAGATTGATATTTATGAGGGCACTCTCACAATGGAATTTGATGGGGAAATAATTCATTTTAAAAATTTTTATGCCACAAAACATCCTTAGGATGATAACTTTGTTTTCTATATTGATGTGATTGATCCTCTAGTGTAGGAAATGTTTAAATTGAGTTGCAAGGATTATTTGTTTTTTAACTGAGCATATGGAGTCAAAAGGCAACAATGATGTTAAAGTGGGAGAAGAGCTGATTGAAATGGCAGCTACCTTGGAATCATTGGAGCACTCTCCAAAAAGGTATGATTTAGCCTCTATGCATTTACCTGAATCTTACCAAATGTTGTTACCTTCTGATGTGCAGGCACCTGAAGTGGAACAAAAGTCAATCCCCCAAACACCTCAAGTATGCCTATTTGGGAGATAAGCAAACTCTCCCAATTATCATTTTGGCAGAGTTAACTTTGGATCAAAAAGACAGGCTAGTTCGAATTTTGAGGGAGCATAAGAAGGCCATCATATGGACGATTGCATATATCCAAGGAACAAGCCCTTTTATATGCATGCATCATATTTTGTTGGAGGAAGATGCCAATTGCACAAGGTAAGCTCAACTTACATTGAATTCTCCGATGATGGAAGTCGTGAAGAAGGAAACATTGAAGCTTCTTGATGCTGGGTTATTTACCTTATCTCTAACAGTAAGTGGGTAAGTCCTATTCAGGTAGTTCCAAAGAAGTTTGGAATCATAGTTGTGATCAATCAAGAAGATGAGTTGGTTCCCACCTGAGTGCAAACTAGGTCGTGAGTTTGTATTAACTATAGGAAATTGAACTCAGTGACTCGTAAAGATTATTTTTCCCTTCCCTTTATTGATCAAATGCTTGAGAGATTGACTGTTTATGAGTATTATTGTATTCTAGATGGCTTTTCAGGTTATCTTCAAATACATCACAACAGGACATCAAGAAAAGATCACCTTCACATACCCATTTGGTACATTTTCTTACCGAAGGATGTCATTTGGGTTATGCAATGCATCCGCCACATTCCAAAGATGTATGAAGAGCTTTTTTTCTGAGTATGTTGAGAAAATCATTGAGGTATTCGTTGATAATTTTAGGGTATATGGTTCTTCCATTAATGAATGCCTAGAGAATCTTACTCTTATCTTAGAACGATGCATTGAAACTAACCTTGTGCTTAATTGAGAACAATGTAATTTCATGGTAGATCAAGGTATAGTTTTAGGGCATGTTATATCTGTTAGGGGTATAAAGGTAGATAAATTTAAAGTTTACCTCATTTCCTTTTTATCTTACCCCACAAATGTGTGGAAAGTGAGTTCTTTTCTTGGTCATGCAGGTTTTTATTACAGATTCATCAAAGACTTTTTGAATATAGTTGCACTGTTATGCAAGTTGTTACAACAAGATATCTTCTTTGAGTTTAATGATAAGTGTATGGAAACCTTCAACAAACTTAAGGAGCTCTTAACATCCCCACTGGTGATTCAACCTCTAAATTAAAGCCTGCCCTTTGAGATCATATGTGATGTAAGTGACTATATAATGGGGACGGTTCTAGGATAGAGAATGGGCAAAGCTTTGCATGCCATCTATTATGCTTCGAAGACTCTTAACTCAGCTCAATTAAATTATTTTATAACCAAAAAGGAACTTTTTCTATACTTTTTTCTTTAGAAAAATTTCAGTCGATTTTTTTTGGTGTTAAAGTAATTGTTTATTCTGATCATGCAGCTTTACGATACTTACTCGCGAAGAAAAAAGCAAAACTAAGATTAATCAGATGGATTCTCCTCCTTCAAAAGTTTGACTTAGAGATAAAAGATAAGAAGTGGCATACAATATGGTTGTCAATCACCTCAGTCGCTTGATCAGAGAAGATGATGATATCCCTCTAAGAGAGACATTTCCAAATGAACAACTATTTTCAACTGTATTGACACCTCCATAGTATGTAGAAATTGTGAATTTCTTAGTTACTAACAAATTAACTGTTGGTTTGTCAATCGCTCAAAGGGATAAGTTTAGGAATGAAGCAAAATACTACGTTTTTGATGACCTGTATCTATGGAGGCATTATGCAAATCAAGTTATAAGGAGGTGTATGCCTGAAAGTGAAACACCTTCAATTTTAACTTCTACCACTCATATGCAAATGGAGGGCACTTTGGAGTAAAGAGGATAGCTCATAAAGTTTTAGAGACTAGTTTCTACTGGCCCTCCTTATTTAAGAATGCGTACATCTTTTGCAAGTCATATGATAGGTGCCAACGGTTAAGTAACTTATCCCGTAAAGAACAATTGCCACAAACTCCTATTCTTTTCTGTGAAATTTTTTTATGTTTGGGGTATTGATTTTATGAGACCTTTCTCTCCTTTTTTGGTTTTAATTATACATTGATTACAATCGATTATGTTTCCAAATGGGTGGAAACTAAAGCCACCAAAACTAATGATGTGAAAGTTGTTGCAAATTTTGTTAAAGCTAACATCCTTTCTAGGTTCAGGATGCCAAAAGCAATCATCAGCGACAAAGGAACCCATTTTTGCAACAAGGTGATGGAAACACCGTTCAGGAAATATCACATTATGCATAAGGTTTCCACCTCTTACCATCCCCAAACCAACAAACAAGTTGAATTGTCAAATTGAGAAATCCAATCAATCCTAGAGAAACAGTTCAACCCAATAGAAAGGATTGGAGTGCGAGACTGGAAGATGAACTATGGGCTTACAGGATGACTTATAAAACAACAATCGAGATGTCTCTGCATAGACTAGTGTTTGGGAAGTTGTGTCACATTCTGTTGAAATTGCAACATAAGGCGTATTAGGCTATAAAAAGATGCAACATGAATTTGGATGATGCAGGTGTGCATAGGAAGTTGTAATTGCAAGAGTTAGAGGAGATGCAGAATGACTCTTATTAGAACGCACTGATATGTAAGGAGAAGATGAAGGCTTTTCATGACAAGATGATTTCAAGGATAATCTTCGTTGTAGGTTAGAAAGTGCTTTTATATGACTCCAGGATGAAATTATTCCAAGGTAGGTTGCATTCCCGTTGGGTTGGTCCATATGTTGTTACTCATGTCTTTCCTTTTAGTGTAGTAAAGATACGAAATTCAAAAACTGACAAGATATTCAAAGTGAATGATCATCGCCTAAAACTGTATTATGAAGGCTTCCAAACGAAGGATATGGAAATGTTGATGTTAGAACATGTAAATGGCATCACTTAATGTGGGCAACATGAAGTTGAGCCAATGATAATAAACAAAGGCACTACTTGAGAGGTAATCCAAGGAAAGTTGATTTCTATTTATTTACATTTTTACATGTGTTATTTTCGTTAAATGCTCCATTTTTTGCACTTGAAGTTACACTGGGGACCATATAAAATTTAAATATAGGGGGTGAGGATCTTAGTTTCTATACACGTTTTTTAGTTTAATGGTTGCTTATCTGGCATTTGCACAATCAAAAAAACAAAATCATACATTTTCATTTTTTATTGCTTTTAAGACTCTATAGTCATCATTAGAATGTGAATTGAATAGAAAAATCTATGAGAGCTTTAACATGTACTTTTGCTTTTATGATTGGTCAATATGCATTATCTTTAGAAGAGTAGTAACTAATGGTAGACAAAAACTAGTGAGATTTTGAGCCTTATTTGACTGACACATCCATATCAGTCTTATTGTCCTTTGTTTATGTGTAACTTTCATAACATGTACATCCTAACTTTGCTTTGATTCTCTATTTAAGACCATATTTTTATCACATACCTTAACATGAAAATGATATAGGCATTCTTTATTTTTACAAGCTACATTAGCCAAATTGCCTACCCATTGATATAAATTTTCCTTTATTAAGCCCCTTAAGCTTTATTAGTATTTCTTTTTGTACTAACCACATTACATACTTTTAAATTTAACCAGATGTCCTACCCAAGTCATAAAGCTAGTGGAGCAGCATTTGTTAATTGTTGATGATATGGATGTAAAAAAGTATAAGTGTGGGGGCATGCATATGTGCGGGATGGTTATACTTGTTAGGATGCTATTTTATGTCTTATCAATGAAATTCCCATGTTGATGTAGCTTTTTCAATTTTTAATACCAAAAAAATAGAGAGAAAAAAGAAAAAGACAAAGACAAAAGAAAAAGAAAAAGGGAAAAATGTTTGAATAAAAATATCAAGGAGGAAATACATTTGATTTTAAAAGTTGTTAATTATTGGTTTCTCCTCCTAAAGTTGTATTGAATGGGTGATTTGAGTATGTTGCATATCAAGTAGATGTTGTTTTCGAAGGATCACTCTTTATAGTTTCAATGCATTGTTATCAATGATTTTTACAAGTGATTCCTTCTAATTGATTATACTTCATGTGGTTTATAGTATGAGAGCTTGAATTTCAGTTATAAAACATAGTTGCTGCATTAATCATACCTAATCGTACCTAATTTTGAATGAATGTTAGCTTTTACACTTGATGTTGCATTGAGTGCTACTTTTACTTCACTAACTTTGATGACTTTTATGCTACATTACCCAAATACATCTCACCTTACCTTTGCCAACATTACAACCTTAAAAAGTCCTTTCATTTATTATTATGCATGTGACTCTTAATGGTGTAGAAATGAAATGATATGCAAAGTTGTGGAATGTCATAATCATGAATGGTGTTTGAGTTACCTATGGATCTATCTTATTTAAACACATTTTGTCCAAGTCTACCGCTAGATTGCTCAATTTCTAAGGTGATTAATATTGATTGATCATAAGTAAAAGTGTTGAATGTAGAGTTATTGCTATGGTTTTTGAAAGTTATTCATCTTTGCTTATGACTATCTATTATTAGGAAAAATGGAAAAGAGTAAGTGTTTTAGTTTGTGACTTTGATTTTGATGATTTGCCCAAGGATGGTTAAAAGCTAAGTCTGGGGGAACTTGATTTGTTCTTAATTATTGAATTCTTTAAAATGCTTAAGACACTCACTTTAGTTCATATTTAATTTTAAGTACAATTTGAAAGCATAATGGCCATTGTGAGTTAAAAGCACATTCTTTGAGCCATCTTCTTAATATCCACACTCACTTGTCTTTATAGAACAAGAAGAAGAAGGATTAGAGCAAGAAGAGATAAGAAAATGCATAAGAGGAAGAGTATATATGGCAAACATCAAGCAAATAACAAGTATGGAGGGTTATTGGAGACTCACGGCCATGCATGAATTTGTCATAGACGTAAGATATCACTCACGAACATGCAAGATATTTAATAGGTGTGACACACATTGCACGCCCGTGACATATTATTGCATAGGTGTGGCACCCATGTCACGCCCATGTAAACATGGCTCACGACCATGAGCCTCATATGGACTTCTTGTCAGCTCACCTGAAAACATAGTTTGTGCTATAAATACATTATGTTGAGACAGAAATGATTCATTCTTCATTTTTGGGTTTTGAGAGAAAGAAAGGGGCAACAGAAGCTCATCTTATAGAGAAGATGGAAGGTTAACTTCCCAACACTAGTTCGGAGGTGAAGTTGACACCGAGGAGCACATTTAGGCATATCGTCTTTGTGTATCGTGTTCTTTCCCTCTTTTCAGATTGTTTATGCTATCTTGTGTTTATTGATTGGGGATTATGTAAAGATGATCTTGATGCTCTATTAGATTGTTTTTCATGAAAACCCATTGTTAAAACTTGAATATGATACGTAATAGTCGTGTTTGAAGTCGTATGTGGCAACTAATGGTATTAAATCATTACAGATAACATTGCATAAGTTAAATATTTCGAGCTTGTGTGGTTATTGCTTAGATTTATCCATTTTTCTCATTTGTAACGTGACTGTCTGATTAAACTTAGAGAATTTGTTCTAGGATGTTCAATAGTTAGGGTTAATTAAAGAGCTTATTTTAATTAACTATAACATAAGTAAAAACTGGGATTAACAGTGTTTTTTGTTAACTCACGATCAATAGTTCGAAGAGGTGTGAAGATGATAATGCAATGACGTATGTTAAAATGTGTGTAAGCCGAGATTAAACTAAAGAATCGAGTTTTACATACATTCATCACTCTTGTCATTTTTAACTGTTTTCGATATATTGCTTATGTTAGTTTATTTTTATTTTTTTCTTGCTTGCATAAACCCCCGTTATATTTCTTTTACATCAATGTTTTTAAATGCAAAAATTAACCGAACATTCCTTGTGGATACGATCCTGACTTACCATAGCTATAAATTTTTAGTGTACAGAGTTAAGTAAATTTTACAGTGCACTCGACATGTGTTGTCACATATAAAGAATAAACAAGTAAGGATAAATATAATCACCTTATTTCATTCCTTTCCCTCCTTTAAACATTGTAGTTGGCTCCTTATTAACTAAAACATCATGAGTGTTAGCAGTATGTAACTCCCCACAGGGACTGGTTCTCTTCTTTTTAGAACTTGTCAACCAAGGTAAGAATGGCAGATGCAGGGAAACATGATATCCAAGGCATTGGCAATATCTCTATCAAGATGTATAATGGAAAGAGGAGAACATTGAGCAATGTGAGGTATATTCCTAGTGTTAGAAGAAATCTTCTTTCGGAGAGTATCTTTGACAAGCAAGGATATAAGATCAAGTCCAAGGATGGTTTGAGAGAAATCATCAAGGATGGTAAGGTGGTTATAAGGGCAATCGAAAGGGGGGTTTATACTATGTTATAGGTACTACAGAGATCAACCTAACAATAAAGGAAAAGGAACACAATTCAACCATGTTATAGCATTCAAGACTAGGACATGCAGGAAATAAAAGCCTTAAAAACCTAGAGCAACAGGGGCTACTACCAAACATAAGTATGAAGAAGATTGAGTTCTGTGAGGGATGTATACTAGGGAAACATAACAAAACCCCTTTCCCAAGGATTGCAAAAAGAGTCACCAGAAGTATGGAATATGCTCATAATGACCTATGGGGGTCAACTCAAACTCAGACTATGGGAGGTAAGAGGTATTTCATGATTGTTATTGATGACAGGTCATGAAAATGTTGGGTATATCTCTTGAAGACAAAGGATGAAGCACTAGAGGCATTTGAAAAGTGGCATACTTTGATGGAGAACCAAATAGGAAAGAAGTTGAAGTGCCTAAGAACAGATAATGGGTCAGAATTCTGCAACAAGGAGTTTGATGACTACTATGAAAGGAAGGGAATTCAAAGGCATAGAATTGTCAAGGCAACACCTCAACAGAATGGGGTAGCAGAAAGACTCAACAGAACCCTGCTTGAGAAGACTAAATGTATGCTGCTGTCCTCAGGCCTATCTCAAGCACTATGGGGGGAAGCTATCAAAACTGCAACCTATTTGATAAACAGACCACCAACATCTGCAAATGAGTATAAAACTCCTAAAGAGGTATGGAATGGTTCTAAACCTACTTTGACTCACTTAAAACCTTTTGGATGCAGTGCATACGTTCACCACACAGAAGGAAAGCTTGAACCAAAAGCTGTCAAAAGGGTATTTCTAGGCTACCCTGAAGGAACTAAAGGGTACAAAGTTCTAATACTGCAATCAGGAGCCTACAAGGTTCAAATAAGCAAAGATGTAGTGTTTAAGGAAACTGAATTTCCACTATTAAAGCAGAAGAATGGAGGAATGAATGTTCAAGAAGAAGTCCTACAGTAGCTGGGATCAAACAATAATCTATTCCCTTTCTATATCCTACCCTCCACACATGAAAGAGATGAAATATAAGCAACCACTGAACAGACAACTCCAACAGGAGAAGAAACAATGGACACAGATCATAACTCTCAGGAGGGAACTGAATCAGAAGAGGAAGCAATTTACAGGACTATCAACTTGTCAGAGACAGGGAACCAAGACAGAGGATACCAAACAGAAGGTATATTGAAACTGACCTAATAGAATATACTTGTTTGGTTGCAGAAATAGTTGATACAGGAGCTTCAGAGACATAGAGGAAGCCATGAGTAAGACTGATGCAGAATATTGGAAAGATGCTTGCCTAAGTGAATACAATTCTCTAATGAAGAATGAGACTTAGAAGCTCGCTCCTAAGCCACCAAATGCAAAGATAATGGAATGAAAATGGATATTCAAGTTGAAGGATGGAATAACAGAAGCTGATCCAAAGATCTACAAGGCCAGATTAGTGGCAAAAGGCTTTAGGCAAAGAAAGGGAGTGGACTACAAGGAAATCTTCTCTCCAGTGGTTAAGTTCAAAATAGTAAGGATTGTTCTGACCCTAGCTACTTTGAATGATTGGGAGATACATCAGATGGATGTAAAGACAACATTCCTATATGGAAAACTAGAAGAAACCACTTATATAAAGCAGCCTATAGGCTTCATAAATAAGAAGAACCCTAATCACGTTTGCTTGCTTGAAAGATCCCTATATGACCTAAAGCAAGCTCCTAGGCAATAGAATAAGAAGTTCCATGAGGTTGTGACAGAGATGAAATTCAAATGAAGTGCCTATGACTACTACCTGTACTACAAGGATTTAGAGAAGGAGGAAGTGGTTTATATGCTAGTTTATGAGGATGACTTAGTTATCATAAGACAGCTAATACAGAGGATCCAGGAAGTGAAGAATGCTCTAAGACAAAACTTTGATATGAAACATCTGGGGAAGGCTCAAAAGCTACTAGGTATGCAGATCATAAGGAATGAAGCAGAGGGGAAGTTGTAGTTGACACAACGGGACTACATTAAGAAGGTCCTATCTAAGTTCAATATGAAAGATGTTAAACCTAGCTCTGCTCCCATTGCAACACACTTGCAGCTAACAACTACTCAGAGTCCAACAACAGAAGCAGAACAGAAACAGATGCAGAAATATCCTTATAATGTAGGTGTAGGTTGTATTATATATATAATGATATGTACTAGACCTGACTTAGCCTATGCAATTAGCCTACTTAGCAGATTCATGGTTAATCCAGGTCTAGAACATTGGCAGGGATTTAAAATAGTTCTAAGGTATTTAAAAGGAACTTTAAATCATGGATTATGCCTTTCAAAGTCTAATCTACAACTGTTTAAACATACAAACTTATATGGCTATATAGATGCAGATTATGCAGCAGATAAAGATACTCGTAAATCGCTATCAGTATATTATTTCACACTTTCAAGCAA
>JANQAP020000107.1:58416-78441 GCA_026874005.2 Erythroxylum coriaceum
AGCTTTTAAAAAAGCTATTTCTACTCTAAAAGTGCTTTTGGACTTTACAGCCAAACACCTATTTTTTCCTTAAAATAACTTTTGCGGTGGAAAAAAGTACTTTTCTACCTATCAAAAGCTGAACCAAACGGAGGCTTAGTAACAGGGTAGGGAGCGTGTTTGTTTAGTTTAGCAAAACTATGGTTTTAAGTTATCCTGATTTATCGTTGTAGAAGTACCATTTGAATGCGAAAAACAATAAGAAATGACTGAAATGGAATTCGTACGTTCATTTTTTGAACCAAAAGTCTAATGATTATTGAATCTTGGTCTAAATTTAAATGAAGTTCAATCCCAGTTAATTTACTTTATAATAAGTCCTATACGTATTTATTGAATCTTATAAAATTTTAAGTTTTCAAGAAAATATGACAGGGATGCAAGTGATAGACATTAGAGAAGTATTTCAAAAGTCAAAATTGAAGCCCATCTCTCCAACGCCAGTTTCTCCTGCAACATTACTAACGGCCGCCGAAGAAGACAATAGGAAATGCTTTTCCCAAAAAAAAAAAAAGGAAATGGAACCAAAAAAATAAAAGAGAGACTGAGCACACCTGGTTAGAACTGCACCGAGTGACCGAAATGACACTATGGTCTCTCTTTCTGTCGTGTTTCGTCTCTGTTTGATTAATTTCTCTTCCAGTCTGTCTTTGTCCTCTCTATCCATCTCTCTATATATGTAGTGTACTAACCTTACAAGAATAGCATGTAGCCAACCTATATTTTCACTTTCCATAACTAAAACAGCCCTTGGAGAGGGAGAAATCAAGAAACGAAAGAGAGGGGTAGGAGAGATAGAGGGAGAGAGAGAGAGAGAGAAAAAAAAAAGCTTGAACAACCACAAAAATTGTTGCTGTCTTTCTCTCATTCCATTTCTGAACCATTTTTTCCTTCTGGGTTTTGCTTCGTTGATCCAATCTAAACTTTCCCACTTTCCTTTTCTTTCCCTCTCTCCTCTTTCTCTCCTTTACGTTTGCTTTGGCTTTCTCCTCTCTTGCAAAATTTCACCTTGACTGTCGTACGTCAACGTCGTACCTCAGTTTCTCCGTCATTGCCTGAGGTAAGCTTTATATGCTTACCATTTTCTCCTGTTGGATATTCTTGAGGTGTTTTTTCCTTTTCTCATGTTCCTTCTGAGGCTTTGCTGCAAAACTGTGTTGAATGAAGTGAAATGGATGCAGTGTATGTAACATGGTTTAAGAAAATGGGTTCAGAAATCTTAATTTCATTGCTTATCTCTACCCCCATAATGCATGTATTTTGGTGAACTCATGTCCATGTAGGTTAAGAGCAATGATCAAGCACTTTTCTTCACCAGTAGAACGGATAACTATATTTACATCTATGCTGTCCATTAATACGAGGGACCTTGACTCTGGAGGAATACGGATGGGATTTCATAAATATTTATTTCTGGATGGTGGGAATTTTGATAATTCATGTTTCCGCAATATATAATGCCTGTTACAACTCAAAACTTTTCTTTCAATTGCTGATCCGTTTATCAGGTGGCGAGACCCCATAGATCCCTTCGTTGCTCAGAGACAGAAGACACCTTTTTCTTGCATTCTTCAATATCATGGAATTATCCATATCATGCCCTTCTGCTGATTCTGAAGATTTGGATGGCCATATTGAGAAAATCTGCGAGAGACCAATGGGGAATTCTTCAGACCCTGTCAGTTTCAAAGGTTGTGATTGGACATCGTCATTGGCGAAATCTTATGGACCTGGAAAGATGATACTTGAAGGATCCTTGAGCTTTAAGGGTAGGGAATGGACAGCAATCTTCTCCTTCAAAAGTCCAAGTTCGACGGATGCGGATAACAAGCTTTTTGCTAGTTCTTTTACTCCTAAAAGTGGATGTGGTCACTTAAGATCAGACAACTTGTCTAACCACAGGAACCAGGCTGCAGTGAAATTGCAAAAAGTTTACAAAAGTTTCAGAACCAGGAGACAGCTGGCAGATTGTGCAGTTGTTGTTGAGCAGAGATGGTTTGTATTAATTTCTGCATAACTTTCTTTGCAGTTCCAACGCGATGTCACGTTTTGTCAAGTAAAAGAAACGTTGTTTTGGATTTTGCAGGTGGAAACTGTTGGATTTTGCAGAGCTCAAGCGAAGCTCAATATCTTTCTTTGACATTGAGAAACCTGAGACTGCAATCTCTCGTTGGTCAAGGGCAAGGACAAAAGCTGCCAAGGTAAATCTAAATCGTATGGTTTGTTTTCCCAAGATTTGTGCGCTATATGGTCCTCAAATGTGAGTATTTATTCTCTTTTGCAGGTAGGAAAAGGTTTGTCTAAAGATGCCAAGGCTAGAAAGCTCGCTTTACAGCACTGGCTTGAAGCAGTAAGTTCTCATCTTTGAAGTAAAACGCAGAAACTAAACCACTGGTTCCTTTACCCACCACGCATTTTTAACTGTCTCCCTTAAATAGATTGATCCTCGGCATCGGTATGGGCACAATCTTCAATTTTATTATGTCAAATGGCTCCACTGCCAGAGTACTCAGCCTTTTTTCTATTGGTGAGATTCTTTGCTGGCAATTTGCTACATAATAACAATATATTTACTTCAGATTAGAATTAATATGTCAACCCTTGACTTTCAGGCTGGATATTGGAGAAGGGAAAGAAGTTAACCTTGAAAGGTGTCCTAAATCAAAGCTTCAACAACAATGCATAAAGTATCTTGGGCCTGTGAGTTTTTCTTCTATCTACGTCTCTTACTTTTAACATATCCAGGCTAGAAACTGCAAATATTAAATGCTGTGGAAGTAGGACCAAAAAAGTGTTGATTTTAGTTTACATAACTGAATTGAAATAATATACGCATACTCTATACGAGTTCATTTGAAAACTTCTGCATTTTGCCCCTGCTTCCTAAAATATATCCAGTAGTCAACAGTAACTGAAAGGTACAATTTTAATCTTTTTCTTGTGTATTTCAGACAGAAAGGAAGGCTTATGAAGTTGTAATAGAGGATGGGAAATTGGTCTATAGACAAAGTGGCAAACTTTTTGATACGATTGATGGACCAGTAGAAACCAAATGGATTTTCGTTCTCAGTACATCCAAAACCTTGTATATTGGTCAGAAGAGTAAGGGCAAATTTCAACATTCAAGTTTCTTGGCTGGTGGAGCTACTCTGTCTGCTGGAAGAATAGTTGCAGAAAATGGTATTATTAAGGTAAGGGAATTATCATTTCTACTATGAGATATTAACCCTATCCTATTTGCAGCACAATATTTTTGGTAATAGTTGTATAATTCTTCAAATTTGACAGGCAGTTTGGCCTCACAGCGGGCACTATCTCCCAACGGAAGAAAACTTTCAGGAGTTTATGTCATTCCTTAAGGAACACAACATAGACCTCACCAACATAAAGGTAACTAACACTGGTTTGTCAAAATTATCTCAAATTGTTATCTGCTATGAACCACGAGAAGAAAGCTTCACAAAAACATAGCATCTACAAAAAATATCTGGACATATTGACAGACCACCACTTGTTCCCGATTCAGGTTACAAATTTAACTAGATAGTAGGAAAAACCTGACTGTCTTCTAACCAGACGTCATGCCATACTACACGTGTTTATCTCAGGGGTATATGTATCTATATACCAATATAGAGGCTTGCTGTTCATTTAAGGTATCTTTTATTCTATTCAGCAAAACCCAACTGAAGAGGAAGAGGAAGCCATGTACAGAAACAGCAGTGGATGTGGAATCCGAGACAACCAATCAACTGCAAATGCACCTCAAGAAACGGAGCTAATAAACATGGATAGCTTGAATCAGGAGAATGTAGAATCAGGACAACAAAAGTCAAATGATGACAACGCTGATCTACAGACATCAAAGTTGTCTCATGGATTATGCTCAAAAATTACCAAACTTAAAATACCATCTAGAAGTGACATACCTGACATCTTTAGGAGTGAAAGCAGCCAGAATGAACCTTCCAATAGTTCTGCAGATGAAGGCTATGAGTCAGGCGAAGATTCTTATTTAACAGAGGAAGATTTCATGTTTATGAAAATGAATCTGTTTGATAGTGACGAAGAAGAAGAAGAAGAAGAGATGATCATCCCCAAAGAAAAGATAATGAAAAGGATAGATTCACATAAAGGTATGAAGTCATACCAATTGGCAAAGCAGTTATCCTCAAAGTGGACAACAGGGGCAGGACCAAGAATAGGCTGCATGCGGGACTACCCACCAGAGCTTCAGTTACTGGTCCTGGAGCAGGCGCACTTGTCTCCAAGAGGAACAAGTGCAACTGTCAGGCATTCGTCCCCCTTGAATCCCAGGGCCACAAAACCAACTTCTCTACACAGAAAAACCACTTCAGAAGCCCACTTGGTGCAGACCAAGAGCGATTATCTCGAATTGCATCATCTTAGACCGTCTTAGATGCAAGAATAATTATTTTACTAATTACATGACACTGGAGTATACAAACAACATAGTTCACTCTTCTACATTCTTTATTGTGCACTTACCCTCCAAAATTTCATTTTGATGATCTCTTTTGTGAAAATGGAACAAGGCTATGCAGAGATTCTTTTTGATGCCCCCAATAGTCAAGAAAAGTCACTTCTGCCCATTTCATCCTCTTTAAGCTAAAAGCAGCTGAAGTAATTTGAATCAAATATCCTGTAATCACCAGCCAAAGTAGGTCTTCAGATTGTATTTGTGGAACTACTTTGCAGATATACATACATAAATATATCAAGGGTGATTTGCAAACGCTAACAAGTAACGTGCAGGTGATCTCCATATTCCACCAGTGTATGGATGGTCTACAATTATCATCCACACAAATCACCGGGAATTTGTAGAGATAATACGTGGATTCAAATATGTTTCTTTTAGACTACCAAATGGTTAATAAATGTTAGGCAAGTGAACTGAAAATTATTTTCAAAGTGTCATTCTACTTTGGCCAAAAATTTTCCAAATCAATATTAATTGAAAGCAACAAAACATTTTCCATAATTACTTTAGGGTAATAAACCTATATTGATTTCTCAAATACCTCAATATAGTTCATGTTATATCCAATTACTACTAATTGAGCTACCCTTGTTTAGAATAGGTCATAAGTAGTATTAAAATATAATAATCCTTACACAAGATAGTTTGGAGATCTCAATTCAAACAATCACTTAAACAATCATCAGAATGAGAATTTTCATAGACATGTAAGTAATTTCCCAAATAGATTTCTCATATGAGATCAGTTTATTTGAATTTGTTCTCTAATAAGCACCCACAAATTTGTTTAAGCATCATCATACTTTAGTCAATGAGATCGGCTACTTTCTTTATAAGGAAAAATAAAACATGTGCTAGTCTTCTTACATTTTATTTATGTCTAGTCTCATTAGTATAATGGTTGGAATAATTTAGGGATAATACATAAATATAATATAAATCTCATAATTATAGCCTCATTATAATTTTATTTGTAATGTATGTTTATCGATAGAATTTATCATATACATCTAAATATGTATAAGATAAAGAATAACTTTAAATAATTATGTCACTAAATTACAACCAATCGATTAGCCGTGAGGCATAAGCCAATAATCTCCTACTTGCACTAAGCCAATCATTTCAGTATCTTATACCATATCTTTATATGACAATTATGCTACTGTTAGGTCAATGATTTAGTAAGAGAATTCTACAAGACTCGCTATAATGAGTGATTTCTTAAATCTTACAACTTTCATCTTAATTATCATCATAATTAAGAGGAATAACTTAAATACATACTTGGACTTTTTATGAGACCTTAGCAATTTCTATATGCCCATTGGCTATAATGTTCTACAATACATTACTGTCTAAACAATACAAGGAACTATACCAACTTCATTAAAGAACTCCTGATTCAAATAATCATTTCTACTAAATAAAAAATGTATTAAAGCTTGATTAGAAATTAATGCTATGGTAGAAAATTTTCAATCTCAAGATAATATTGTTCTAAATAAAATGTACCTTAATTAAAATTTATTTCTAAAGTTAACATCCATATAACCTTGAACTCAAATATCAACTTATACATACAATAATAGATATCTTTAGTAATTCATAAATATTATATATCTCAAATACTAAACAGTTGTAATACAATATCTATATATTTGGATTAGAATAGGTAAAATAACTTTAATATCTATCTCTATAGATCTAATTCCTAGAATTAACTTGTTAATTGTTTCATATCTAACAAGAGTTGTACTTGAACAATTATATTTTTCAACAATTGAAAATATGAATTGTTGTTCATTATGAGCAATATGTCTCTAGATACTCCCATTGAAGAGAAAACAATACTCCCACTAACCTTCTTGTAAACATGATAAATTCACAATCAACTCTAAAACAAACTCTTTGAATTCATCTTAAAAGTTAATCTTTCAATGTTTTATAACCTTTCAACTATACATAAAATGTATCAAGAAAGGCAATAATTCTAATTAGATACAATGTCATGAGATTTTAACTTTTCAAATTTCATCTTACTCCTACTACTTATCTTAAGAACCATTCTCCTATAAGTAACTTTGAAACAAAAAGATAGGTTATGTAAGATTATATCGAACTTTTTGGATATCTCATAACCTTTTATAATCTCTTTTATTTCTAAACTTATTAGACAATATACACTTCAACTAAGCATTACATTCGAAAATCATTAACTTTGAATCTTTTGAAACCTTACTATTTCATATTTAATGTGAAATTTTGCCAATTGATTTAATTGAAACTACTAAAGGTAAGTTGTAGTACTAGCTTTGGCTATAGAAGAAATGAATATTACATCATACAACATCGTATATTGTATTTTCCTCCTTACATAACACCATACTTTTATGGAATTTAGTTATGGTGATATTAATTAGAGAATCTCGTTCCCTATAGATAACCAAAAAATTTTATCTTACCACATCGATTTCATTGAAGTGCTTCAGCATTCTTGATGCTTAATTTCTACATAGATTTGAACAATTTAAAATTTTCAAAAATTTAAATCAATATTTCATTTAATACATATGATTATATAACATAAATTTGTTAGTAATATAATGAAATATAAGTATCATAAGTCTATGAATTGTTATCACATCTTATACACCCTATGCATAAGATTTAACAATTCATTACCATCGTCATCCTTTCATCAAAGGTTGATTTTGGCTATTTTCAACCCAACAACTTTTACAAGTTTCATTCGATTCATAATTAAAAGGATATAATATATATATATATATATATACACACACACACACACACACACATATACATTAAGTTTATTTAACCAACATGTCATAAATGGATAGTATTAGTTACCCAATTTTGTATTCTTGCCATTTTCTTTAAGCATAAGTCTCCTTTGATCTAGTATATAAAAATTATTTGTATAAATTTAGATCAATTACTTTTACTCAACAATCTATCTCTTATCATGTTTTGAATATTATAGTAATGTTGAATCTAAATTAAGTATCAAATATTTATAAGCATGAACTAGAAATATATATGATTTTATCATATCACGTATAGGCAAAAAAAGTCAAACAATCATTTTTTTTAATATCAAATATTATCATACTATAAAAAAGCCTTTAATTATGGTCCATATTTAAGCTTTTGGTAGGCTAAATTGAATGGAACAATTCCATTAAGGTACTATACCTTTCAACTCTAGTTCATGTAACATCTTGCATCTTGCTATCATGATATTAACATATGTCTTACATATTATTATTAAAATTTATGAGACATTAGTCAAATCAAAATGTCATTGCATTTTCTTCATCCATATGATATTGACATATCTCTAAAATTTTGTCACCAAATCCTCAACAAGGATTAATAACAAAATTGCATAATGGATATACAACTTTTCTATCTAACTTTGAGAACTATTCTCAAATTGAACCTATGTCTAAGAAATTTGGTGCACTAACAACTCACTATCAACTATACTAAACAAAGGTTATTTATACCAGAACAAAATATAAATGTAAGAAAAGTAGATAATTGGTTATGTGTTATAATAATAAAATAAGATAAGAAATTTACTCATTTAAATGGTTACTCCCATTATTTTATTTAAAATAATATCCCTAATTACTATTCAGAAAGATTACTCTAATCTTTCTAGTGAACCAGGATTCCATTCAAATTTAGTTAATCTTGAGTTTGCTCAACAAACCAATTAAATTTAAATTAGGTAGAAACATCTTTATCAAATAAGTCTCATGTGACTCCTAGATCTTTTAGATGACCACTTCTGTCAAAACATATCTTATATGTTATTCCTAACACTACCTCTAAATTCACGTGATAGTGAGTTTGCTTATCCAAGTAACACAAATTTAGTTAAGTAAGACCCACTATTATAGTAGTAAACATATTTAGATTAAAGTGGCCATGAGTTTGCTCAATAAGCCTAATAATAAATAGAACTCTAGTTTATTTTTATAACAATGAAAGGCAATAATCATGTTCAAAACAGTTGACTTGTAGGCATCAAAGACCTAAATTTTCTTCAGTTAACAGTGAATTTTAGGAGGCTGTAGAGAGTTGCTTGTTTTGTTTAGCTACTAGGAATGCGGTGTCACAAATTTCCTTGTGCTACGCAATGGTTGTGTCGTTTGTTAATTTTTTAGTTTCGGAGGCTTAAGACATGTGAGAAGCCATTAGTTCTATTTAGTGTTTTTTACATTAGAGTGAACCAGTGGTGGATTAGTAGCAGTGAACCAGTAGCAGTGAACCAGTAACAGTGAATCAGCAGGAACCATAACAAAAAAGTCCCTACGAATAAGCCCCCACGAATTAGGATACTTCCTTTCTTGGAGCCTCCATTATGGAAGCTTCCTTAGGAGGAGGTGAGAACTCCCTTTTATTGCATAAGCTAGAGAAAGGTTTGGTTGAATATGTCCCCTTAGAGGAAAGCTCAGATAATGCTTTCCCACCCCTTGAAAGATGATGTCACTAACAAATGGTCAGAGTTTAGATCCATTACTAAATAGGGGACTACAACACAAAATTAGAAGCTTACTAAATCTTAGAATAGAGTACTTACCTTTTAACCTAATAGAACTAAGTTGAGGTTTGTTGAGCCAAATCTAGTTGATGGAGTGGTCACTCCTTCATTGGAGCTATCGCAAGCAAGAGCAACTGCTAAGGCAAAGTCTTTGGTGGGATTCTTTATTGGTAAGAGACCTACATTTCCATTCGTTTACAATTGAGCTATGGCATAGTGGAGTAAGAAGGGTCTTAGAAAAGTCTTCTTATTGACATGTGAGTCATAAATTTAGCCAAAATAAACTAGACCTACTACTATAGTAGTGGTGAATCTAGGTCAATCCCATAGAGAGTGTTTAGTTAACTTTTGAGAATAAATTAATCGGTGTTTAGGTTTAGGGGGTTTTGGTTTAATAGTAAAATAAAATGAAACTAAACGAGCAAAAGCAAACTAAAGAAAACATGTAAAAGTGATGAAAGTGGTGAATTCGTTAAGGACCCAATTTTTTGGTTCAATCTCGGCCTACACCTAATTAAACATATTTCATTGAATTGTTGTCTTCATATCTCTATTTGAACTATTGGTCGTAGATTAACAACAAGCTCTATTAATCCCAATTTTTCCTTAGGTCATAGTTAATTAAGAAGAGTTTATTAATTAACTTTAGCTATTAGATAACCTAGGAGACGTTCTCTAGATTTAATCAGATAGCCACCTTACGAATGAAAGAAACATACCAATTTAAGTAATAATCACTCAAGCTCAGATAATTTAACCTAGGTTATGTTATTCCTAATGATTACAAACCATTAGTCGCTATAAATTAAATTCAACATAACAATTAGGGATTATGTTAAATATTCTAACAATGGGTTTGTAATAAAATGATCCAATGAACACATTCAAACCATCTTTTCATAATACCCAAATCCATACACGTAGGATAACATAATCAATTTCCATAGAGAGAAAGAGAACAACTAATACAAGGAAAGAGTGCTTAACTAGGTCATAGCGTCAATATCCCTATTAAATTGGCATCAGGAAGCTACCCTTCTATGGGTCTCTCATGGTTGAGGGGTTTGCCCCTTTTTCTCATATCTCCTGAAGCTCCCTCTCTATTTTTCTCCCAACCAAAAACCCTTCAATCTTTTATATCCCTTGTGCCGTTACACCCTCAATATACATTAACGCTAGGTTAAATAAGGGGTGAGGTGTCATTATATCATACCCGTGACTTGGTGTGTCACAGGTGTGACACACCATACATGGTCGTTACTTTAAGTCATGGACGTGACTAATTGAGTCATGCCCATACAAGGAGAGTTATGGCCATGACATGTTATGTCGTGGCCGTGCATCACTAGTCACGCCCATGACACTTTGTGTCATGGCCGTGACTTGAATTATCATGACTTCTCTTAATTTTCTACAATGTATACTATTCATCTTCATGCATTTTCTTATCTCGTCTTGCTCTAATCCTTCTTCTTCTTGTTCCATGGAGACAAAGGATTGTGAATCTTCGAAAAATGACTCAAATGTAGTGCTTTCAACTCACTTTAGCTCTTTCGCTTTGAATTATGGCTAAAACCATATATGACTCAAAATGAGTATCTTAAGCACTTTCCTAGCAATATTCACTAAGTATTATTGAATAAATTCATCATCAATTAGGCACATATCAATTTTCCTCACACTTAGCTTTTGCCCTTCCTTGGACAAAACATCAAAATTAGCTCATAGATCACTTAATTCCTGTATTTTCCAAGAATACATAATCATAAGCAAAGATGATTGACTTTTAAAAATCATAGCAAGAACTCAACATTCCAAGATTTTTCTTATGATCAATCGACATTCAATACTTTTAAAAGCTGAGCAATCTAATGGTAGACTTGGAAAATGTGTTTAAACAAGATATGTTCATGGGTACACTCAACACCATTTATGATCATGTCACTCCACAACTTTGCATATCATTTCATTTCTCCACCACTAAGGTTCATATGCAAAATCATAGATCAAAGGACTTTTCAAGGTTGTAATGTGGGCAAAGGTAAGGTGAGATGTATTTGGGTCAAGTAATATGAAAGCCATTAAAGCTAATGAAACAAAAGTAACACTCAATACACTATCAAGTGTAAATTCCAACATTCACTCATAATTGTGTACATCAACTATGATGAATGCAAAAATGATGTTTCACAACTCAAATTCAAGCTCTCACACATAAACCACATGAAGCATAACTAATCAAAAGGGATCACTCATAAAGATTGATGATAACAATACTTTGAACTATAATGAGTGAACCTTCCAAGACAACATTTACTTATGTCCAACATACTCAAATAACCCATTCAATACAACTTTAGGATGATGCATTAATCATAAACAACTTTTCAACATGCATTAATCATACTTTTTTTCTTTTTCTTATCTTTTTTATAAACATTAAAAGAAACTACATTAACATGGGAATTTCAATGATAAGACATAAAATAGCATACCAATCATTATAACCACCACAAATATGTATCCCCCTACACTTAGAATTTTGTACACCCATAAATTCACTAGCTTTATGGCTTGGATAGGACATTTGGTTAAGTTTAAAGCATGTAATATGGTTAAATAAAAAAGAAAGGTATAAAGTTCAAAGGGGCCTATCAGAAAGAAAAATCACATAATAGGTAGGCTATTTGGCTAATGTAGTTCAGAAAAGCAAAGAATGCCTAATCATTTCCATGTTAATGCATATGATAAAAAATGTGGTCTCGAATAGAAAATCAAAGCAAAATAAAGATGTACATGTCATGAAGGTCACACATTATCAAAAGATAATAAGATTGATATGGACCAGTCAGTCTATAAAGGCTTAAAATCTTAATGGCTTTGTCTACCACTAGTCACTACTATTCTAAAGATAATGCACATTGACCAATCACAAAAGTAAAGTACATGTTAAAGTTGCCATGAAATTCTCTATTCAATTCATTCTCTACTTATGACTATATATTCCAAGAAGCAACAGAAAACGAGAAAATGTTTGTTTTATTCTCTCTCTCATTTTGATTGAAAACTTAAAACAAGCATGAAACAAACCAACATAGAAACACACATGCATATTCTAACTAGTGCAAAAAAAAAAGAAAAGAAATTTATTTCCCTTGAGTTGCCTCCCAAGAAGTGGCTTTGTTTAGGGTCACTGACTCGACTCCATACTTCTCCTCATATGACAAAATTATGATCTTCTAGTTGGCAAATGTGGTTCCTCCACATGAGGTTCTTACAGATAGGGACTTGGTTGATAATCATTCCTATTCAGTTTCTTTCCTATCCTCATACTCTTAATCTCTACTAAGTCCATGTACTTTGGAAAGATCTCAAATGTCTCTTCACCTTTTCCTTCCTTGTTTAATTCCTCCAACCTGCTAGGTCAAAGTAAAGAGTCATTCTCAACAATAAAATGGAACTCATTATTTACCTCTGAGCTAAAAGATATATCTGTTTCTGCTTCGAGCTCCTCCTTCACTTCTTCGTTACAAGCATTTCCTTGAGTATTACATTCAAGATTCTTAAACTCCTCTTCACTCTATAAGACCTCTGCGTTAACATCCCTTAGGTACACCTCAGGTTGACATAGTTGTGTTTCTTCACCTTGTGATACCAGGTGATCAAGAGCTTCTGTTAACTGATCCATTTAGCTTGCCAAGTTCTGGAGCCTAGAACTTGTTTCTTGCTAGAATTGCATCTCTTCCTGTTGTATCGCAAAGTATTAACATCACAAACATTAACTAATTCCTTCAGAGAAGTACCTGTTTTTTTTTGGTTTTCCAAATATAGGATGCGAAACCTTGTATCTTGTGAAAATTGTTTTACTTCTTGTTGAAACTCCTGTACACTATGTTGAAATTGAATATTGTTAGTAGTCATAATATCAAGTAAATCTTTCAAAGATCTCCCTGATTTGTGATAAGAAATTTTTGGTCTATCCAGGAATTTTTGTGTATCCTGCATATTATCGAGGAAGTAATTTTATGGGTTATCCCATCTATAACTAAAATTAGGTTGATCAGTTTAACCTTGGTTATAGGATTGAGAATACAGGTTATAAAAAAATTACTTCTGTCTATGTAATTTTTTTATATCAGAAACATGAAACAAAAAGTGAAATGATTATGAAATAAATGCAAAGAAAGTAATTACAAACAAATATTTACAAAACACCAATTAAATTCACAAACAAAAACTAAAACACCGCACTCCCCGACAATGACGCCAAAATTGACATGCATGTTATAATGCTAGTCAAAATAAACTAGACCTACTACTATAGTAGTGGTGAGTCTAGGTCGATCCCACAGAGATTATTCGGTATGGTTGTGACTTTAATTCATGGGCATGACTACTTAAGTCACTCCCATGCAAGGTGAGTCATAGTCATGACATGTTATGTCATAGCAGTGCATCACTAGTCACACCCATGAGACTTTGTGTCATGGCTGTGACTTGCATTCTCATAACTTCCCTTGATTTTCTACAATGTATGCTCTTCATCTTCAAGCATTTTCTTTTCTCCTCTTGTTCTAATCCTTGTTATTCTTATTCCCTGGAGACAAAGGATTGTGAATCTTCGAAAAACGGCTCAATTGTAGTGCTTTCATCTCGCTTTAGCTCTTTTGCTTCCAAATTGTGCCTAAAATCACATATGAGTCAAAGTGAGTATCTTAAGCACTTTCCTAGCAATATTCTCTAAGTATTATTGAATAAATTCATCATCAATTAAGCACATATCACTTATTGATGTGGACTTTTTTCTTTTAAATTCTCTTCATATGCTAATATTAAAGGGTTTTAGGGGTTAGCCCTTAACATAGTAGCAGTAAGTCATTGTTTATACAAAAATGTTCTCCTGGTATAGATCTGAGAAAATCTTGTGTTCAAGCTATTCCCTTGTGGATTATTTTTCATAAAATCCCCCTCAAATATTAGACTATTGAAGGGTTGAACTACCTAGGCAATTGTATTGGTAAACCTATTTATTTTGACTCCTATATAACCAAGATGGATAGAATAAGATACCTATATAGTAAACTAGTTTTGAAGCTTAACTAGAAAGGAGAACTCTCTAAGTCAGAGATAACATTAACCTATAACTAGAAACCTAATCTTAATAAGAAGATTTGGAAGACTACTAGTAGGGTCTTCTTTATAGGAAACTACCACAAGGTTATGGGATTCAAAAAGGTGGAAGAAGTTGGCAAAGATTCCTCATTGAAAAAGCCTAATAATGGCAAGGAAGAGACCTCTCCTAATAAGGAATCTTCTTGCTTGGATAAAGATAAATATACAAATTTATTGAATAAGGACTCAGTGTTGGGAGAACTGGGTGAACAGTTAGAAGATCCTCGTACTGAGAAGGAATTGAGCCCTAAGGTTTTGGAACATAAATCAAGTTATACACCTATCTTGCCACTTTATTGGCTCTTATAGTCATTTTGATATTTCTATTATTTATTTTTATAATTTTGAGTTTTAGAGAGTTCAACTTTGTGAGTCTCTTTATACTACTTAAAAGGACATAAATAGGCTATGGATGTTAGTAAGAGATCTCAACTGTATCCTTACCTTTATTAAAGTACAAGGCTCAAGAGCTATATTTGAAAGGATAGGGAGAGAAATTTAGCAAGTGGTTAAAGAACTTTAAATGATTAACTTGAAATATACTGGTTATCATTTTGCATGGTCCAATTGGTAGCAAGGGGAACTATATATATGAAAAAAAACTAGAAAAATCACTTGGCAACAATTGTTGGTTAACTCAATTTCCTGATTATTATGCCCACTTTAAGGAACCATTATGCTCAGATTATTATACTATTGAGATACATAGAATTATAGTCTTTTACTCTAGAACCTTCCAAACTCCATTAAGGTTTTCTAATCATCTACTAGAAAAGAAGGCTTCCTTAACTTGGTCAATTGGTATGGGAAGTAAAGAACTGGGGATATAAAGCCTGTCAGTTAATAACGATTTAATAAGGTTGCTCAAAGATAAACTTAAGGATTTTTTTTAAGGACTGTGTCTCTAAGTTTAAGTCAGAGACTGAAGATTGTTATAGATAATTTTAAATCTATTTAAGAGATGAGATATTTAGATCTTAAGAATTTACATTTGCAATAGAAGGAAGCCCTAAATCTGAATGAATTTAATGAATCTTTGGATGATTGTTACTCTTTACTGACACAAAAATCTGGGATTAATTAGCTTAAAAATGGAGATAATAACTTTATATTTTTCCTTCAATCCATCTTATCTATAAGGAATAGGAATAATATTAATCTACTGGTACAGGAGGATGGGACTGTGTATTGACGTTTAAATTCTTCCAGAATATGCTTGGGGATTTTAATGAAGATGGCTTTAGTTGTAGTGAAATTAATCCATACATTAAGAAAACTACTTCTTACGACACTATTCTTTAATTAACAAAACCAATTACTAGTAAGGAGATCAAGGAAACCTTATTTAGTTTCAACCCTTATAACTACCCTGGTCTCAATGGCTTCTTTACTTATCTTTAACAAAAAACTTGGGAAGTTACAAGAAACCTTATAGTTGAGGTAGTCCAGGAATTTTTCAATTCGAGTTTAATGCCTAAGGCGTTGAATAATAGGTTTCTATGTTTGGTTCCAAAAGTCCTAAGTCCTTTAATTTTAAATGAATATCATTCGATAACTTCTTGTAATCCTATCTATAAGGTGATTATTAAGCTTTTGGAAGGAAGATTTAAGGGTTCTCTAAAGGACATCTTGTCTTTAGCCTAAGGAGGTTTCATTTTAATTAGATCGATCTCAGACAATATCTTAATTTTGCAGGAGTTTTTTAAGGAATATGATTCTAATAGAGAGAGAAGGAGTTGTGTTATAAAGGTAGACTTTTGAAAAGCCTTTTATTCCCTTTTATGGGACTTTATTTATGAAGCTTTATAGGAATTTGACTTTCTTACTTTATTTATTGATTGAATATATGCTTACATTTCCACTACCTCTTATAGTGTAGTTGTTAATCTAGAAGGGGATAAAGGAATTAGGCAAGGGGATCCTATCTCACCATATCTATTTACATTAGTCATGGAGGTACTATTAGGTATGATTGGATACTATGTCAATAGGAATCTTGAGTTTGTATTTCATGTCAAATGTAAGGAGTTGGGGATTACTAGGTTGGCCTTTACGGATGACTTAATAATGTTATTTCTCTTTTATTATTGTTCTTAAACTAGACTATCAACTCTCTCTGAATTGTCAGGTCTAAGATATAACCATCATAAAAGTACAATATATTTCTCCAAAGATGTATCTAACTATCAAGAACTAAGTTCAACAGTTGGATTCTGTCATCAAATTCTCGATTTTAAATATGTAAGCTGTCTATTGCATTTAAGAAACCTAGGTTTAAAGATTGTGTTTCTTTACTTAAGATGATTAAAAGGAGGATTGATGCTTAATAGAATAAATTTCTTTCTTTTGATGGTAGACTATAATTTATTACCTTAGTTCCAATGAGTATGCTCACTCATTGGAGCTCTCATCTTCTTCTTCTTAGAAGGGTTAACAAAGAGATTGAAAGATGTACTAAGAACTTCTTATGGTTGGGTAAAGCTGAATGCTCCAAGGGGGCTAAGGTCAAATGGGATGTTCTTTATAAGACTAAATATAAGGGATGAATTAGATTGACCTCACTCCAAACAATACATAATATCCTTGTAACTAAAAGGAATTGGAGACTAATCAAGGATAAATTTCACTATGGTTAAAATGGGTAAACGAATATTATTTAAGATGCTTTTGCTTCTGAAAACTAGTGGTTGATAAGGAGCATTCTTGGACATTTGTAAAAATTCTAGGAAGAAGGGACTAGATTTATCCCTACACTAAACATATTGAAAGGGAGGGGGCGAGGGGGTAAATGGTTGCTTTACTTCTTTTGATATGATAATTCTATTGATTATGGTCCTTTGAGTTAAGTATAAATTTAAGCCACCTAAAGTCTAGGTTATCTCTTGGTACTTAGGTTGAGGAAGTTATACAAAGCGATAAATGGTTTTGCTTAATAAGGGGTGATGATAGACTGTCTAACAAATTCCCTAACTACCCCTTTAATTCAAGGGAGGAGGATAATTTAGTATAGACATTTGACCTTTCTAAACTCCTTATGTCTCCTTCTCTTTAGACTGCCAGTCCCTAAAGTTCAGTGGTATGATATTGTAAAGGAAAAAAATTTTATCTCCTAAAGGGTCCTTCGTTACTTAGTAAGCTGTTATAAAAAAATTTTATCTCCTAAAGCGTCCTTCGTTACTTAGTAATCTGTTATACTAAGGCTCAAAACAAAAGTAATATTGTATGGCCTAGTAGACAAACTATGTGCTTTTTATCATTAAAAAACTTAAAGCATTCCTTATCTATTCTTTCAGTGTAATTTCTCAATATTTATATAGAAAACCATCTAAAATACTAAATTTAGTGTGACTAGTATTAGATTAGAATGATATTCTGAATTGGGCTAATTTATAGATAAGAAAACTAGATAAAGATTATCATTTTGTAAGGACTTCCTTTATTTGTAGAATCTATGCTTTGTTGAGGGAGAGGAACAATAGAATTTACATGGGCGTTTCACTTGATAAGCATAATGTAGCACCCCACCCCTATCAAACATGTGTCCATGTGCCCTTCGGATGCATATGCACATACCTGACAGAAATGGTGTGCTAACTATTACACTTTCACTATATAGCATGGCATCAAAACTATTTCATAAATAACACAATGTTTAAAACCCAAAAATTTCCTCATATCATTTCATAAACCATATTTACAATGTAGCATTACAATCATCATCCATGCTTGTACAATATCTGCCTATCATAGTCATAGCTCTGTCTAAAAAATATGCTACATACATGAGGAATTAAACAAAAATTAAATTATTCCTTCAGTCCCAGCTGACCGACCTTTGAGCCATGTCCTCTATCCAACAATTGTATAAAATCTATTCTAAGCAGTCTTAGAAGCTAGGTAGTCGCTCTCTCGAACCTAAAAATATCAACATTGCAATTTGGTTAAGTTTTGCGAACTCAGTTGAGTAACCATCCTCGATGGTTCACTCTTGTCACGCAACACACAATTTATGTCATCACATAATTCACATCATCTCAATTTTCATCATGTAATATCAAGTTTATATAGAACACATTTCAGAATCAATACAATTGATCATTCCATTGTAATTATGTAGATTATAATCATCGATAATCAATCACACATATTATACAATGACTATCCTCAAAACATTGCAATCATTCAATTTATTCATATCATATGTATATGCAATGCTTATGAGACTCAACTTCATTTAATTATGCCTTTTTCACTGTCCTATATCCGTTGTGCTTACGGGGCTCTATGCTCTTTATACACATTGAGCCGTAGGCTATTACCACATATGTTTGAGCTTTAAGCTCTTTTTCACTGGCGACTCCGGTCACAACTGCCTTTATATTTCATGCATTTATGTAATGAAATGCACCATGCGTATTCATTTTGTCACATTCGCATTCTTTCTCATTCATATTTGTCATCAGACTTTTAGTCCAGTATTCAACATGATAGTTGAGAATCATTTAGTCAATCACATATCATTTAGTCAATCACATTCACATTCAAATAGCACTTCTAATGTTCTATTCATGCATCAAATGCCTCAGACATTTAATATCCTGAATTCAATACATACATATCACAATAATTCAGTACACAAATTTAATAAACAATCAAGGTGAGACCATCTTAGGTTACTCACAATTGCTCCTTTCAGCTTATTGCCTTGAAGTCCCAGCAATGTCTGGAAGCGGTCGCTCAATATGTTCTTCTATAAAATGCAATCATATACAAATTGACACATTCAGATAAATAGTCAATCATAACCAAATTCATGAATGTATCATGTATTATGCATACATCACCTTCCAAACATTCTTTAATCTCTAATACTCTTTACTCACTTTAATCCCTTCATTTAACATCAATTAAATTCATTTAAGAGCTTATGTAAACCTACATGCCTCATATGGTAACATCCCTACTTGAATTGGGTTGAAAAACATCCAAAAAATTACCCTTTGATAAAGCTTGTTGGGTCACGATCGTGCACTATTCTTTTTCTCTGCAGAGTCACGATCGTGCATCATTCTTCAGCAGAGTCGCGATCGTGTAGATGCACAATCGTGACTTCTGTGTTTTTCTTCTTTCTTTCTTGCCATTTTTGTCCTAGAAACAGAAGTTGTTAGGCAACACTTTCTTCTAATAAAATGTTCCTATATGTCTTCGTTTCTAATGACAGTAAATTCATACATTTTGGTTTAGTATCGTGCAAGTTATAATCAAAATATTCCATAATATTTCTCATACCTTGACAGAACACAACTCTCAACTTCAAGCCAAATTTTAAGACTCTTAAGGATAGATTTCAAATTCGATCCCTTTATGAAAAATATATCCATATGTCTCTAGTTTACTCGGGATCACATTTCATCCAATTTGGATATTCACAGATCATGTTAAGGCCAAAATACAGATGTATGTTTAGTAAAACACTGGATATAACATACTCCAACACAATTCATTGTCAATGTTCTATTACTTCTCTATCATTTCTCTATCCTTTCACGTTGATGATTCAATTATACCTCAATTTTCAGTTCAGTAATATCTATACACAATTTACAAGTTCATGAATAATCACAATACAAAAATAGAACCTAATTCATACTTTGACATATTGATAGGTTGTCAAACTACCAAAAATAAAAATGTATTTCCAATTCTCCAAAAACTAGGTAGCTAGTGGTGAATCGGG
>JANQAP020000107.1:175637-193634 GCA_026874005.2 Erythroxylum coriaceum
GTGGTATTGATTTTTGCTTGATTGAATGCATATTTAGTCCTAATTTAGCTTGATCACCTAGATTAAGACCTTAGATCCTTGAATGCCACAACCAATGGGATTTAATTTGTCGGAAAATTAATCAAGCGACATACTTGAGACTAAAGTGTAGACTAACCTTAGGATCTTGTGTGAGGATACCTAGGATTAACGAACTTAGTTTTAGGCTTCTTGTATTAAACACCTTTTATTTCAAATTATCTATGAACTAAGTAGGTGACTCAGATTTAGAAGAAAAAGGGAATTCTCATGAACATTGGGTTTAACTTGCTTAAGTGAAGTAATTCCTAGATCAATCCACCGTTACAATTTTTAGTGTCCAATCCAATTGAAATCCAATACCTTAATCGATTTCTATCATTTGATTAAATCTAGTCATTTTAATTCGTACCTTACATTTTTCATATTTCCTTGATTTGCTTACTTTAATTTATTTTATTTTCAAATCAATCAATTCTTGATCGTCCGAGGAATTTTTCATCGTTTAATTTAATTCTCTTGCGTGTTGAAATTTCCTTGGGTACGATATCCGGTTCTTACCATTTTATATTACTTATTGACGGGGTGCGCTTGCCTTTAGTTGGTCTAGATAGAATTTGATTTATATTGTTTTGTTTAGATCGCAACAAAACTCATATGCACTTCCTCCTTGATAAATTTATTTAAACAAACTTTTTTTTTCATTATTTTTCTTTTTCTTTTTTCTTTTTTCTTTTTTCTTTTTTATAAACATTAAGAGAAACTACATTAACATAGGAATTTCAATTACAAAACATCCCAACATCATAATAAACCCACACATATGTACACCCCCACACTTAGAATTGTATACATTTATAAACTCAACAATCGTAGATCTTCTATTAGCTTATTGCTTGGGTAGGACATTTGGGTAAGTATAAAGCATGTAATGTGGTTGATACAAAAAGAAAGGCTAATAAGGCTTAAAGGGGCTTATAAAAAAGGAAAATCATATAATGGGTAGACTATTTGGCTAATGTAGTTTATGAAACAAAGAATGCCTAATGATATCCATGTTAATGTATGTGATAAAAATATGGTCTCGAATGGAAATTCAATACAAATTTGGGATGTATGTGTCATGAAGGTCTCACATTGTCAAAAGACAATGAGACTGATATGGATGTTTCAGTCTAATAAGGCTTAAAATCTCACCGACTTTGTCTACCACTAATCATTACTCTTTTAAAGATAATGCACATTAATCAATCATAAGAGCAAAAGTACATGTCAAAATTGCTATGAAATTCTCTAGTCAATTCACACTCTAATCATGATTAAATAATCCTAAAAGCAATAGAAAATGAGCAAATATTTCTTTGTTTGTTTTATTCTTTCTCTCATTTTAATTGAAAACTTAAAAACAAGCAAAAATAAACCAACAAAGAAACACACGTGCATATAAAAGGAAATGTGAACATGTAAAGAAAAGAAATTTACTTCCCTTGGATTACCTACCAAGAAGTGCCTTAGTTTAGGGTCGCTGGCTCAACTTCATGTTTGCCTTACGTGACAAAATTGTGATCTTCTGGTGGTACATGCGGTTCCTCCACGTGAGGTTCTTCAGGATAGGGTCTTGGTTGATAATCTTTCCCATTTAGCTCCTTCCTTATCCTCAGACTTTCAATCTCGACTGAGTCCATGCACTTAGGAAATATTTCGAACATCTCTTCGTCTTTTCCTTCCTTATTTAGTTCCTTCAATCTGCTATATAAAGGTAAAGAGTTAGTTTCAAAAATAATTATGGACTTAGTACTTATCTCTGAGCTAAAAGATATGCCTTTTTCTGCTTTGAGCTCCTCCTCAGCTTTTCGAAACAAGAAATTCGTTGAGGATTAACCTCAAAATTCTCAATCTCTTCATCACTTTGTAAAGTTTCCGCGTTAATATCCATCAAGTATTCCTCAGGTTGATATTGTTGCATCTCTTTGCTTTGTGATGCTAGGCGGTTGATAGCCTCCATCAATTGATCCACCTGGCTTGTCAGGTTCTAGATTTTAGAACTTGTTTCCGGTTGAAATTGCAAAGTGTTAGCAACATAAACATTAATTAATTCTTCCAAGGATGTACCTGAGTCTTGATAAGAAGCTTCTGGTGTCTATGGGAATTGCTGTGCTTCCTCCAAACTATCATGGAAGTAATTTGACTAATTATCCTATCCATAACAAAAGTTAGGTTGATCAGTCTAAACATTGTTATAGGATTGACAATATGAAGTAAAGAAAAATTTACTTCCATCCATGATTTTTCTTAATTTTTATAAAACACAAACATAAAACAAAATAAAGAAAGGATCACAAAATAATTGAAAAGAAATCAATTACGAACAAATATATACAAAACACTAATTAAAATCACAAACAAAAACTAAAACACTGCATTCCCCGACAACGACGTTAAAAATGACCGGTGCGTTGTAACACTTGTCAAAATAAAATAACTAGACTATTACTGTAGTAGTGATGAGTCTAGGTCGGTCTCACAGGGAGTGTTAGGTTAGCCTATGAAATGAAATTAATTGATGTTTAGGTAATGGGGGGTTTTGGATTTAATATGAAAATAAAATAAAATAATCCTAATGAAAATAAATTAAAAAATATGTGAAAAATGATAAAATTGGGGAATTCGGTAGGGATCCGGTTCTTTGGTTCCATCTCGACCTACAGCCTAATTAAGCATAATTTATTGATTTGTCGTTCTTTTATCTCTCTTAGAAATTATTGGTCGTAAATTAACAACAAGCTCTTTTATTCCCAATTTTTCCTTAGAACATAATTAATCATGAAGCACTCATTAATTAACCCTAGCTATTGGGAAACCTAGAATAAGCTCTCTACGTTTATCCAGACAACCGCATTATGAATCAGAAAATAGACCAATCTAGGCAATAATCACACAACCTCGGATTATTTAGCCTATGTTATGTTATCTCTAATGATTCGGAACCATTAATCGCTACACATGAATTAGAAATACAACAATTATGTATTACATTTGATTCTAGCAATGGGTTTTCATGAAAAATGATTCAATAGAGCATTAAAATCATCATCATTTAATACCCAATCCAATAAACATAAGATAACATAATCAATTCCTAATGAGAGAAAGAAACAACAAAAATAATAAAAAATGCTTAACCTGAGTCGTCAACGTCTATATTACCTCCAAGTTGGTGTAGGGATCTTAGCCTTCCATAAGTCTATTCTAAGAAAAATGTTTCAACCCCATAAAAATTACCCTACCGAAACCCCTATTATCTCTTCACTGTGCAACCTCTCTTCTTCTCACTATTCACAACACTATTCATTGATGGGACAATTAAACATCAGTGGACCACCTACACTATTCACGACTCTCTCTTCTCTTCCTTGATTCTGCCACTCTTCTTCTCTCTTCACCCCACTCCTCTCTTCTATATCTATCGCCACCCACTCTATTTTCTCTCTTTCTACCTCCCTTCTCCGTTATTCATGATGTGACGAATTACATTATTGGGTCAGGCCTCCTATTCACTGATTCAAACCCTCACTGATGTCTTCTCACTATGTCTGCATTTTGTTTTATTCAACATGGCTGTGGGTCATTGTTTAATCCTTCCCAGCTTGGTTGTGCATTGTCGCTTTGGTTCATTTGGGGTTATGTTTTGGCTAGCTCTGTCGTGACTCTCCCTACGCTGCTTTTCTCCTGGCCATTTGCATTTTTGCTCCTTCATGTTGCTCTGTCGTTTTACTCCTTATGCTTCTAACATATGCTACCGTTTTTGCTTTGTTCCAGCTACTTTATTTTCATTTTTAATCTTTTACTTGTATTCAGTCATTAAATGTACATGTAAAGTCAACAGGAACACAAAATGAGCAATTAAACACAAAAAATAGGAATGAATTCAAATGAAATAATGTATAAAAATATAGTAAAAATTCATTCATATCACCATTGCTGCTTGATTGCCACTAATATTTGTACATCTTTATCTCCTCAACTACTTGATTGCAATTTTCTCTAACACAAAACCCTAACTATATACAAGTGCACCTGTCATTGTATAGTAGCATAATGATAAGTAAAGTATCATTCCCATAAGATTAAATTAATTACTATGTCTAACCCTTTTACTATTGTCTAATCACAATAATGAGTATGACTGATTTAGCATAAATCTAAAACAAAGCAAAATAGATTAAAAAACCACTAGAGATAAAACAATGCAAGTATTTAATAATAGAAATTAAATAATATAAACACCTAGATAAGAATTTTCCTAACTTTATATTTACTCATGATTAAGATGTTTAGAGATTTTATGAATTAGACAAATAAAATCTCCTAATGTAATGAATTAAAACCTTTCAATGTTTAATAACCTATCCCTCAATCAACTAACTAGTATTTCTACTTAATCAATACATGTGAGAATACACTAAGTTCTATGAAGTTTGTTAAAAAGTTTCACCGTAATACTAGAAACGTAATATAGGTATGTTTTTAATGCTCCATTCAACTCTTAATACCAGTGTATAGTTTAATCAACAATCAAATTTTTCCAATAAAACTTGATTGTAGTTTTCTCTACCACAATATTGTAACTTTAAAAAAGTGAACCTCTAATTATATAGTAATGTAGTAATAAGTAGAATGTCATTCCCACAAGAATAAGCATTTGCTATATTTGAACCTCCTATTATTATCTAGTTAATAAAAAAAAGTGTGAGTGATTTATTCTAATCCAATTTATACTAAATAGATTGAGATGCCAATAAACACAATAAAAGCAAGTAATCGACATAAAAAATCAGACTATATAAAAATTTAGATAAGGATTCTATCTAGCTTCATCTTGTACTAATGATTCAGTGATTTAGATATTTTATAAGTTGGACACAAGAAATATCATAATGTAATGAATTGTCACATTTCAATATACAACCACTTTTTGTATAGTTGATTAACCAATATTCCATTCTAATTAACATATCTAATAATGCACTAAAATTTTTGAAGTTTACTAAAAGGTTTAATCCTAATACCACAAAATCATAAAGTTCCATTTTTTAGTTCCCATTAAACTCCCAATATCATTTCCTAAGTCAATTTGCAAACAAGTTCTTTCGAACTTCGAACTTCGAACTTCTGCATGCAAATTTAGATCTCATTAAGCTTTTAATTAAATTAACTACAATTATGATCAACAAACATATTTCAGAAATATAGAACTCTTTTACAAAATACGAAAATCAATTTAAACAAAGAAAAAGATTAGAGTTCCTTCTGTCTAGATATAAAAGAAAATAACTACAAAGTAATCCTCAAAGTAACAAAAACAATAAAAAATTAAAGAGTTTAAAGAAAAGATTTTTTTAACAAAGATATCAATCTCTTTATGGATTTTGCTTCCTTAGAATGATTATAGATATCTTTCTTTGTTAAAGATGATTGTAAAGTGTGCTCTAGGATTTTTCTCTCTCTAATGATTGTTAAACCTAAGTGAAACATGAAAAATCTAAAAGAATTGAAAAAAAGATAAAAGGAACCTTTATATGCGTTATTCTTGAAGTACAACTATTCCTAGGATATGATCATTTACTATTTCTGTATAACTATTTCTAGAGAGAAACACAGGCACTAACACACTAACGTTCTAAACCATATACTCCTCTATAACTTCTCCATCGTATGACATGGGCTCTGACCTAACCATGCAAGAGGTTTTTTCTTTTATAGCAAAGTTTCAGAGAGTAGTACATAAGCTGCAACACATTTGTTACGAGATTGTATTTGACTAAAAATGCATTTTCTTCTCCTTTTGAGTTGTAAAAATCTTTAATTATTGGCCAATATCATTCCTAAGTAACATATCCATAATTTCCTAAAGCTTAACATAATATCGATCAAATCAAGGTACTTTAAATGGAAAACGTAGATAGTTTCTGGGTAACACACACACACACACACACACACATATGATAAACATACATACACACACACATATGATAAACATACATAAAGCACCTTCATATTTAGATTTTTGCTTGCGGTAAATCAAATAAATCTCAAAAGTTATCAACCTACGTGAGTTTCAATTCCAAGAAGAATAAATACTCCAATTAAAACAACTAAGTATGATCATTATTTTCCTAATCACATTGTTCACTAACCACCTAAGTTTTTAGATACTTACACTAACTTGTAAATTCTTAATATAACCTAATAGTCTTTCAAAATTTAACTCTTTTCAAACAGTTGTACCTTATATATAAAATAAAAAATTAAAATGTATAAATTAATAAGTAATTAACAAACCATATTGAAACAAACTATTGTAAAATTAATTTTGAAATTTTTTCGGAGCACAATGAGCTTATTTAATCTATCATCCCAACCTTTTAATGTAATAACATACAAATTGTCATAAATACCTCGAGTTCCTTATTTAGATCACATTTTCAAATAGCTAATTTTGACCTACTACTTAGATTAAAATTAACGAAATAGCATATATTAAATGTTCAAACTTTATTCAAGCCAATTTTTATATTACATAATTTGACATTCAAAATGGAATACTAATCTGATTATTAAGATAAAATCTAAAATCAAACTATGTTAAAATTATATAGATGGTATATCATTCAATTCAAGTATCGTTCTTAAGATTATTGGTCAAGTTTAAACTAAACTATGCATTAGTGACCATATTCGTCAACATAGTATAGTTGAATGACAAAATAATTTGAACATCTAATGAATCACCTTAATTTCCTTAATTTTTGTTGTTTATTTCCTAGAATTGTAACTTAATAAGTTAATTGCACTTAAATTGATTCATTTGAAGATTGTTTCTTGTTTAACAATGGTTTAAAGTAAACCCCTTCCCATAAATTGTACATTTTCCTTAATGGAAGACTATTAAAAAATGAACTAAATAACCATCCATGAAAAGTTGAGAAATATTAAAGGAAATAAAGAAATAGAAAATTTTCTCTGAGCTTAGTGATGGATCAAACCTAAATAAAAACTACAAACAACACAAAGAAAAGTGAAAAATGAAAAAAGACATAAAAATAAAAATAATATATAAGGTCAGAGAAAAATTTTTCTAATAATTAAGGACGCTGTAAATCAAATTTATTATCGTTTATAAAAATAAATGATTGAGCTACATCTTAATTAGTGCTTCTTTATAATCTTGTAGCTAGACTCTGTCTTTATTTTGTTTATAAGGTAAGTAACAAATTTGTGACTTTTTTCCAATAAATCTTATAGGTTCCTTGTGAAGGTATTATTCCTTTGATATCTAAGATGTTCTATGCTAATGTCTTCATTTGCTTTATTGGTATATAATTATCTTCACCTTTTATAACCCTATATTGCTTAATGTAATATCCTGACAGATTTTACCTGATGATTTCCTAAAAAGAATTATAAACATTAGTTCCTTTTACATTAATACCATAACATTAATCATCATAAGAAAGAGAATGATTTATCACTTTAGATCTATTAAAGATGGTCTATTCTCCTTAAACTATCTCTTTTTCTACCTACGCCAATTCTTTGCCACTCTTCATAATGATTTCCATCAACCACTTATTTAGGTTCACTTTTTTTAGGAAGGTTTCCCACCCCTTTTGAATTGATAAAATTGACTAACTACATAATTTAAAACTCTAAATTCATATTTTACATTGCCAATAAATCAACCTTTGAGTATAATCTTTTAAACCTCTTAAAAATTGCACGAGCTAAATGGTTAACTCCTAAACTAGTTTGCCTTCTTGTTATAATGCGAGTCATTGATGAAATATAAGGAAGCTAATTAGTTGTGAACTTGAACTATTTTCTTGATTTCCTTTATTATCTCAAGAAATTTGGATGATATCCTTACACCAAATTATATGTGCTATTGTAGGAGTTGTTCTGATGTTATTGATAGTTTCCCAAGTAGTCAACTTGTTTGGTTAGCTTAGTAAAGGGATTTCCAACTTGATAATCATTGCTTTTATGTCTTTTTCCACACATCTCATAATATAATGATTAAGCTATTTTCACTGTGCCACTTAGTTCATTCATTTTTTGTTGTTAAAGCTTTCACCAAAGTTTCCAATATGGTAAGAACATCAACATTATGTATTACTGCTAGTTGTCTTGCTTGATTGCCATTGATAGTTGTTCATTATAATCTTCTCAATCAAATTTAGAGAGAATTTTAGGGTTTTTATTATTCAAAGTTCCCCTAATTGTTACCTTTTCAACATTTATAAAGAAATATTTTTAGACTAATTGAGAAAAACATAAGTGAGCATGGCAGATTCAAATAACATTACAAATATAAAAAAATCTCGCACTTACCATTATAAAAGACCTCATTTCTTATATGCAACAAAAGAAGACTCCATCATGTTTAAAAATCAATCCATATAAGAGTTCCATCTTCATTTGTAAGAGAGATCAAAACCAAGTCAAAGCTCTAGCCTCCTTTACTACACTGAAACTGAAGATACTCCCTTTTAAGTATCTTAGAGTGCCAATAACCACCACCAGACTTGTCATTAAAGGATTCCTACCTCTCCTTGATGACATTATAAAGGGTTTAGGATACGGAATAATAAAAAATTATCATATGCTAATAGCCTTGAGCTTGTTATATTCATTCTTAAAAACATCCATATATGCTATAGTTCCCACTTATCTTTACCCTGTAGTAAAATTAAAACCATAAAGAAATTTATTAAGAAACTATTATGTACTAGTGACTCAAGCAATCACCTTTATGCCAAAGTAAAGTTCAAAGATGTTTATTGCTCTAAATAGGAAGGAGTATTGGGGATCCACTCCATCAAATTTATCAACAACATGTTACTTACTAAATAAATCTAGGAATCGTTGGTAGTTAAAGAATCTTTATGGGTAAAATGGATTCATACCTATTACCTATAAAAGTGCAACATCTGGAACATCAAACCACTAACTAAATCCTCTTGGAAACTCCTCCGAATGTTGAAACTAAGAGTACTATTACATTATAACACTAGGAAACTTGTTAGTAAAGAAAATGACATTTATTTTTATTATGATAATTGGCACACATTCAAACCATTATTTAAACTCCCTTATTTCCAATAGTTTAAGCAACTACTAACTACTTAAGCTAGAGTTAAAGGTGGTAAGTAAAAGAGAATGGAGCTATAAACTAAGAGGATTAAGTGAGATCATGGCTAATACGTCTAATTACATAATGAAATCAAATAAGAAGGACAAAATTATTTATAAAGACAAACCCTTTAGAAAATTTACAAATAAATCTTTCTTAGCTTTGTTTAAATCCTTGTATGTTAAAGTCAGGTGGTTTAAGTTAGTGTAAGATCAAAGTTGTAGTCCCAAAGTTAATTTCACGTTATGGATGTTACTCAAAGGAAAACTATTGACAAAGTATAATATTAGAAAGGCTGAGATAGACAAAATCTTCTACTTATACAACCTAGAGCAAGAATCCCTGAGCCACCTTTTTTTTAGTTGTGAAACTTTCGACATCATCTAGGAAAAAGATCTGAGTTGGAGCAACTTCATTTATCCTAAAATTAACCCAAATAATATCATTGCATGGATATGTTCTTGTAAATTTTGAGCAAAATCTCACAAGAAAATCTTCAACATGACACTTAGTAATTAATTATATTTGGTTAGAGGGAAAGGGGTAGGAGAACATTTCAACTAATTTAATAAGAGAGTAATAAAATGATAAGGGGTTAAGAAATTAGGATAATGAATTATGATGGGTGAAAACTAACTCGTTAAAACTCTATTTTTAACTCTTCATATTGTAGAACATAAGGTGATTTAAAATGAAAATCCACGTAACAAATAAGAAAGGAAAGTTAAAGATTCAATGAACTCTCTCTAGACAATCCCTATACCTGTTGTTGTAGTATGGTCTTGTTGTTTCTAATGCATATAAGTTTGGCACCAATGTAGGAAATTAAGTTAAATTTGTAGTTTAAACCTTATTATCAAATTAAATATTGATCTTATTTATACCTTGTACTTTTTTCCTTATACCATCATAAGGATTTGTTTTAATATATATATTTTAATTTCTCCCAAAAAAATCCCTCTATTTGTTACATTAATTATCTACTTTGTTGCATAGTCTAAAACATGTAGAAAATTTGGAGTTGAAATCGTTTAGCACATCCTTAACATATCATTACATTTATCCTACGAATCATATAGTGTCTCATTACTAGATTGTGAATAAATAGAGATGTCATTTTGAAGTTTGGTAGTCTTTACTATTGGGAAGCACTTTGTCAAAAACTTCCTTGCTAAATTCTCTCATATAGTGATTGAAAACATACATCCTATCTTCAATACTATTTTTATCAATCATTTAATGAGAATGGAAACAACTTCAACTAGTTGGTGCCATCGATTTCCATTAACCTTAAAGGTGTAACATATTTCCAAGAAGTTAACAATATGCATGTTGGGATCCTTATTTATCAAATCATCAAATTATACAAATTGTTGCATCATCTGGATGATACTTAACTTGATTATAGAGTTTCCTACTTTGTACTACCATTCTAGCTACATTGGACTATGATTCTATAAAAAATAGATTCATATAGTCCAATTTTGTTCTGCATTCTGCCTCTATATTAATAGGTTGGACTAACCTGAAACCAAAAGAAAATCAAGCATAAAAATAAATAATTTAAATTAAATAAATGAATATAAAGAAAAAGAATGAAAATGACTGCCTTAATAATGGTTGAGTTTATTTAATATTACTAAAATCTCCACAAATGATGAAAAAAACTTGATTGCAAGTTTCTCTTCCAAAATAATCTAACTCTAGGTAATTAAATCTATCATTGTATAATATTGTAGTGATAAATAAAGTAGCATTCCCATAGGTATAAAATAAGTAATATATCTGGTGAGTTTTATATGCATATGCATGTATGATACCAAAGTCTTTCCTATTACAAATCTATCACCCACTAACTAGGTAAGTTCACCTATTATTAGTAAGCAATATAATAGTAAGTAGAGGTTGAGTCTCATAAAGAAGTAATATAGAGTAGAGATCATAAATCTCATAAAGACACAATGTATAGTAGAAAGCCTAGAATTGTTAACTACCTTAAAGATAATAAATAAAAAATGGATTTATAGGTTTTGAATAATAAAATAAAAATAAAACTAAAACTTGGACAGAATAACAAGTCAACTAATTAAAAGAGAATTCAATTAAATAACTATATATAGAATGATACTTCCCTAGTAGTACTTTTGGCTTTATAATTTGATCAAGCTAAATTGAATATATTCTCTACATTGGTAGGATCTCTTTGACACTAAAACTACAATTTCTCGGACTACAATCATCTACTCTCTGATTAGTTAACTTACATCACTATCATTACTAACACCTTTTTGAATACACTAAGTTCTTTTAAATCTCATAAAAGGTTTCACCTTAACACTAAGAAGATCATGTGGGTCATTCTCGAGCACTCTATTAATCCCCTCTACCTAAGCTATGAATCACTCACAAGTATGCTCTCTCTTGAGATCCAAAAATAAATTCAAATCATGTTTAGGCATTGGTATGAATAAGTCAACATTAAGATTAATAAAAATAATTCATAAAATATATCTCACATAACATATTAAATTACATCAATTATTAAAAAAGTTAACCACAAGGGTTTCCTTATCTAAATATGGAAAAGTTTCTAGCCATAAAACATGTTCAAAATAATGCAATCAAGAGACAAAAGCAAAAAAGTCATGATAGAAACAAATATAGACGAATTTTTGTTTCCTTCAATAAATTGATACATTTAGACTAAATCTAGATCTTAATTTTCTAATGAAAAATATAATAGAAATTCACTTTCGAAGGGTTGTAGAAGCCTTTCAAAAGCTAATCATTTAGGGACAAAAGATTTCTTTGATGTATGTTTTCTCCAAATGTTAGCTAAAGTCCTTCAAAATTTAAGGTTTCCACTCTAAAATACGTTTTACTTTACCTAAGGCATGATCATGGCCCAGATTGTGAGCCTTACTATTTCTTTTAAATGATAGAAATGGATTCTAGAATGGTTATATTATTAAACCTTAGATCTCACTATTTCTTTGAAATTAATACATTTCTAACATGATAGTGTCATTAAACTATAGATATTCTTATTTCTTCTCTTACTTACATAAGATCTCATATATGGCGACCCCATAGGCTGTGTCACTTGTTGCAAGTAATCCAGCTAAGGCATGGGCTAGTACATGGATATAGGTTAGACTGTATTCCTCCAAAAATTGTAGTTTTGTTTGTGATTTTTGTTTAAAGTGTCCTCCAATTCTTGAATAAAATCATCTCAGTTTCCAATTTGTATAATTACTTGAAAAGATATAAAAATAAGTAGAAAAATGTAATTTAATATTAAAATCAAGCAAAATCTTTAAAAAAATATGTGCATTTTTTTGCGCATTAATGTCTAATCAAAATATCATTAAAAACAACATAAGCAAGTAATCAACAAAAAGAATTCATATTATATAAACATCTAAATAAGAATTCCCTTTAAATTCATCTTATACTCATTATTTAGTGATTTAAAGATTCGGTGACTTGGGCCAGTGAAATCTCCTAATATAATGAGTTATCCTCTTTTAGTGTACAACCACCTATTCCTTAACTAAAAATTGATATTTTTATTTAGTTAATATATCTAAGAATACACTAATATCTACAAAAATTACTAAAAGGTTTCAAACTAGTACCAAAAAATCATATAGATCTATTTTTAGTATCTCATGCAACTCCTAATATTAGTTGCTAGGCCAATTTGTAGATATGTTCTTTCAAATATTCTCATGAAAATTTAGATCGAATTTAAGCTTTCAATTATACTAACAAACATTAAAATTAATAAAGATTTTTCAAAAACAAAAAATGCTTCTATATATACAAAGATAAATAATAACGTTCATTTATTTAGATATCAAACAAACTGCCAAAAATCATCCTTGTAATAACAAAAATAACCAACGCAATTGAAGATTACATATAAAAGGTTTTCTCGATGAAGATCTCAATCCCCCAATGGATTCTGCTTCTGTGGAATGGTTTAGATCTTTCTCCTTTTTGAAGACGACTACAAGATGTACTCTTCGATTTCTCTTTCTAGTAGTTACCAATCTTATTTAAAACTTGAAAAGAACTAAAAGACATAAAAAGACTCTTCAATTAGGGTTTTCACCACCCTTTATATAGGTTATCCATTATGGACATAGGAGATGATGGTATCATATGTTATATGCTTTACTATTTCTCTAAAACTCTTCCCATAAAGGAAAATATTTATTGATACATAAGTGATCTAACTCGTGTACTCTTTTGTAACTTCACCATCATATGACATAAGATTTGACTTGACAATATTGGAAGCCATATATTATGTATAAAAGTTATAGATAGCTCATTTTTTAGGCCTTGTTTGATCTTTCTGCCACCTAATTTTGTCTAGAGTCAGACGTAGGCTACAATATGCTTATGTTTAAGACTAGTTCTAGCCAAATATGTATTTTATTTTTCATATAACTTGTAGAACTCTTTGATTCTTGACTAAAATCATTGTTTCGAAAATATCCATAATTACCTGAATTATAACATAAAATTTATTAAATTAAGAAAATTTTACATGGAAAACTAAAAACTACTATGTGAAATATATGTAAGCTAAATGTAAATTAGTTAACCAACTAGTTGAGCCCATTTTTAGATATTATATTATATGTCAATACTTCCTCTTTAGATTTGTACTTTTTACCCTTTTATTTAGATATTAGGGGATAAGGATTTCATTTAGAGTGAAGAATATCTGTACCTCTTTTATTAATTAAAAGATTGTTACTAAAATTTATTAGTGCTTAATAAAATTTAAAGGAAAATGTATTCTTCACATAACAATCTCATAAGTAGCAATAAGCTCAGTCTTTTATAAGAAGATACCAACAAAAATAGGATGCATATTACATCCATTAAGGTTTGCAAGGAGGAGAGATAAGGTATCTCATGTTTGAGAATGTTGCTTCCAGCTTAACTCATTTAATGAAAAAGTTAAAACTTTAATTTTAGGTCAATTTCAAAAATTTAGTTTCAAATTGATCCTTGAATCAAATCCTACACAAATCAGACATGTTAAATGAACTTCCAACTTAACTCATTTAATGAAAAAGTTAAAACTTTAATTTTAGGTCAATTTCAAAAATTTTAGTTTCAAATTGATCCTTGAATCAAATCCTACATAAGTCAGACATGTTAAGTGAACTCGTCAAATGGTCTATTAAATTAAGTGAGTTTATCATACAACACATACCATGAATCTCACTTAAGGAATAAATTGATGTAAGTTCTATTGTAGAATGCATAATCTTTTGGGGTCAATGAAAGAGAGAATATAGTTAAGAGAAATTATAAATCAAATTTTGTATGCTAATGAAGTTTTTAAAGAATGAGGGAGTGGATCATATTATTATCTAAAACCCTTCATTATCTAATAGTATAATATATGTGGAGATACAATTTTAAGACCATTAATAATGAGATAAAATAAGAAGCTTTTTACTTATAGTGAGATGAACTCAACATTTATAACTTAGAGTTTCATACAAGTGATTAATATCTCCCTATTTCAAGATATCTAAAAAGAGAGAGAGGCTCATCAATATGAGATTCAAGCATGAAAATTTATAACCATATATATCAACTAACAACTTGCAATCTCCTAGCATATGATTGTAACATGAACTAAATTCTTTTGTTTATTGCATTAAAGAGAGACAAATAATCGCTGTAATATGATCTTCTTATGGTAATAGTTATTCCAAGGATTTTGAGTGGAGATTTTGGAGTGGACAACTTGAGATTCTTAATAACTCCTCTGATAGAATAGGTGGATCTGTAGAGACATAAAGTTTAGTTTTAGTATAGTTAATGCTCAGCCCTAAAGTGATTTTGAAAGCTTACAAAGATCTTATTAGTAAATGCATTGATTGTTAGTCAAAAATACTTAAGAGTCAAAAATCATCAACAAAAACTAGATTTGAGAGCTTGATCTTCTTACACTAGTAATGATATTTAAATCTTCCATTTTATTTGAAGTTATGGGAAATTAACCTAGCTAAAACATCTATCCTTAAAGTAAAGAGGTAAGAAGATAAGGGATGCCCTTTCTTTAATGCTTTACTTAATTAAAGATATAAGTAGGTTCATCATTAACCATGATACCATAAAAGGTGATGGAGATGCACAGTTTTATCTATTCTATAAAAATATTTAAGAAATTAAAAAATTTTAAGATATGTTAACATAAAACCCTATTCTAGTGAACAAAAAGCCTTATAAAAATTAATCTTCAAGGCATAACTTCTAATAGAATTCTTACAATGATAATTCTTAAAAAAATATTGGATGATTAAAAAATTATCTTTGATATTCCTTCATTTATTAAATGCACTTTGACTTTAATTTATCAATTTCCTTAGTGCTCCTTCCAATTTCTTAGCTAAATTCTTGGAGATGGTTTTGAAGATAACATTGCAGTAGGAAATAAGGCTCAAATTATTGAGAGACTTGGGGTTAGCAATCATTCAAACTAGACTTATGAATGCCTTATTCAACTCCTTTAGCACCCTTCTATTGGAGAAGAATCTAAGAATTGTTATCGTAACCATATCTTTAACCTATTCTAGGTCTTTAGAATAAAAGGGCATTAAAACTATTAGGACATAGTTCTTTTTAAGGTTCATACTAAACAAGGTTCCTCCATTTTAGTTTCAGAGAAAGGCTTCTCTAACTATTCAACTATTGAATGTTCCAAAGGGTCTTAAGTATAGCTACTGAGTTCTTAGGCATAAGGAGTGACGGAACAAGAAACACCAAGGATGTCTTTAAAGTGAGAAAGAGATAGTTTTTTAAGCTCATCTTGATCAATAATAGGGTTACCTTGAAGGTCATGGATCATAGTGAGCTTATTCAAGTTTCTTTGAGATTTAATGGAGCTATAGAAGAATTTAGTATTCCCATCTCTTTCTTTAAGCTAAAGTACTTTTGATTTTTCCTTTAAGAGACTATTATGAATTTTTAGATCCTAGATATACTTATTGAAGGTGTTTCTTTCAACCCTTTTCATCTCTTCATTGTTTGGAGAATATATTAGTTGACATATTTTATTATTATTTTATTTTATTTAGTGAAATAAATTTTAAGATATAAAATTATGGATTTAAGATAGTGACATATATTAACTTTATAACACATCTTAACTACTTAATGTTTTATGTTTAAAATAATTAGGTTTTATGTTTAAAATAATTAAATATATAAGGACAAGTAATATTTTAAGTATTTTTTTTCAGTTTCCTTCCTTAGATATGCTTTCCTTCTTATCTTATGCCATTTTTATGTTTTGTATAATATAATTCGTTGTAAAAAAAAAACTAATCTTTTTTTATAGTTTTTCCCCCACTAAAAATTTTAATTAGTTAACAACATGTAGGGCATCCTGTTTCTTACCTTTAGTTCTTCACAAAGTTCCCCAACCTTCTTTTTCTTCTTCTTTTTCATTACTTGTTCATAGAATTCTTAAAGCTTCATTCCCTTCAATTCTTTATTACCCAATCATCCTATAACCTAAAATCTTCATCCTTTCTTGCTATTAATTTCTTCCTCTTCAACTTTAGTATTATATGACCTCTCAAGTATTTTGGAATCAAACTTACTAAAGACTTAGAATTAGCACAATTCTAGTACATGCATTCTTAATCTTTTTTAGCATAAGTGAAGAATTTGTCAAGTAAGATGTTAACTAAATTACTATTTTTAATGTCTTTTATGATTAATGTTATGTTATTTGTTATTTGTAGATATGGGTATTAGACCAAGTGAAGTTCCAATTAATGGCTTTTGGTGATAAAATTTTATTATTAATATTTTTATATTTAGTGATATTAGTAATGGAGCTTTCAAATATTTAAACAATATGTGAAAGATTAGGGTCAATGGAAAGGTAAAGTGAGTAAAAGAGTAAAATGAATAAACTAAACACTTAAAAGATGAGAAAAAAACATCAAAGTGGAGCATATGAGCAATTTAAGAGAGTCTCAAAGAAATTTAAGTGAATAAGTAAGAATAAGAGGAAATAAAGCACCTCAAGATGTAAGAAATTATTGTAATCTTTCTTATAACTTCACTTATATCATTTTAATAAATTAGAGGCTCAATTATTGCATAATCATTTATATATAGGGCATAATCGCAAATCCTTTCATAATTAGAAGGAAATTTATTTTGAACTTTAAAGAAAACTCTTAATCCTCAAACAAACTTTGGAGAACTTTTGAAATAATTTTAAATCATTTTTTTGGTCAAAGAGGTGTGTTTCTATCTTCAAAAGCAATTAAGAGTTAAAGTTTTCAAATTGATTTCTATAGGTGTTGCACTAACTTAAGAGCTTAGATAGGCTAGCCCAACAAAGTGTTAAAAAGAAGCAAAATGTATGGTTTACAACTAACTACACCATAAACTAATGATGGGTTAATCACTAAAATAGCTAGTCAAAAGATTTAGTTCAGCTAGCCAATGGTAGGTTTTAGAAGTTATTAAGAGGAGAGTTTTTATCCACTAGTGATCCAATGGTAGGTTTTAGAAGTTATTAAGAAATGAGTTTTTGTCCATCTCATGATCTTACTAGCCAATATGCCAACCAAACATTATTCATTTAGTTGAAGGTAGGTGATTAGCAAACTAATCATGTATAAAAACTAGTCACTATATGTTGGCCCCCGAATTTTTTTTTCGTTAAATTAAGCATAATAGTTTATGGAATAAATGCATAAGAATGAATTGAGGGCATTTTTGGCATGTAA
>JANQAP020000107.1:345757-362682 GCA_026874005.2 Erythroxylum coriaceum
AAGAAGATATTAAGGATATTTTCAAAGCACGTATTTTCTATATAGAATAAACATGAAAAATGGCAATGTATTTAAGAAAAGTTTAAAACGTACCGGGTAATTAAAAATCATTTGAATACAATGCCTTGTCCAAATTGAAGGACCTAACCGTCACCACCTCGAACTCGAATTTGGCCACCATTTCCTTTCGCTTTATGGATTAATTCTAGTTATTATTTACTCTTACTCTTATCTCTATATATATCTTATCGAACAATAATTACATATATCTATACATGTTTTGAGTCTATTTTCCTCTTCTTCACTTTCCCTCTTGTAAAACCCTAATCATCGATCCTCCGCTTCTGTCTCTTTCTCTTCTGTTCTTCTCTTTCTATTAAATTCGACTTCTTTCTTCGAACAATTCTCCAATCGACTCTTCAAATCGATCCTTCCTATCGCAAACTTCCCGAACCCTCAATTGACCTTGCATTTGATTTCGGAGATCTACGGTTGGTTTGTTTGTTCTTGAAATCTAGGGTTTGGAGTTCGGTGTTTTAAAGGCTGGCGGGCATTCCGGTCAAGAAATGGCGGATCCGGATCCGCCAGTTATCCCCCGACGACTGTTGATTGGTGTGGAGGAGGAGTTGACAAAGTTACGTAGTGGTGAGGGAAAAGAAGAGTGAAAAGCAAAGTAAAAGCATGCTGAGCGTGCTACGTGTGCACCTCCCCTCGGATATCCCCATTGTAGGCTGTGAGCTAACGCCGTACGTGCTCTTGCGACGGCCGGACAAAAACGTCACCACTGATGATGTTCCTGAGTCGGCCCCTCTCGACGGTCATTTCCTTAGGTATAAATGGTAAGTGCCCTACACCATTTTGACGTTTCCGTTTCCGAGGTATTTGATTACTTTTTTGTGTGTGTGTGGATGTGATTAGGGTTGTGTGAATAATCGGGTTATGTGATGTTTTATGAATGCTTTTTTTTTTCTTGGTTCTCTGTTTCTCCACCTGCACGTCTTGTTCAAAAATTGAGACTTTGTGGTTCATTTCGTATGCTTGCGAATTCGTTCAAATTGTTTACTAAGTGTTACACTCCCTATGGATTGTCGACTTGTAGTAAATAAGGAGGAAATTTATGAATAAAGACGCTATCTAACTCTGATTAAACATTGTATACGAGAGGTGGGGAAGCATAAATTTTTGTTAATGTAGTTTGGGCTGGAATCTGTCAAAATTTTGGTATATAACCCTAATTTGTTACTTTAGTGAGGTCTAATGGGGCCTCTATGATTTTTCTTTTTTGTTTCCTAAAACATTCAAAGGCTTGGAAAAAAAGAACTCTGATGGGACAGAATTGGACTTCAATGACGCTGCCACTTAATTAGTCATTCGAAGCAAAATTTTGACGGAAATTAAACTCGAACACAATGTTTTTCTTTGCTGTACATTGTATCTGTTAATAATCAGTGGCTAAAGGGTTTTTGATCTTAAAATGTTCTTGTGTTGACACTGAAGTTTAAGCATAATTTTGAGATCTAGGTTGATATTATTTAATTCTGAGGGCTTGCTAGCAGCAATGGATATTTGAGGGTAACTTATGCAATAAGATTAGACAGTCAAGAAAGATTCCAGGATGAAGCAAAAGTGAGGAGTTGAGGAATATCATATGCTGATGGTAGAAAGTCTGATAAGGGAATATAATGTATAAAATTTGGTAAACCATCTAACTGAAATGGATCGTCACTTTGATTAGAGGTATTGACTAATACTTTAAGCCAATTTATTTACATTTAATGTGTATGTTGCTATATGAACTTCCCTTCTGAAATGAATATTATATAAGATCACTGTTGTTGAGTTACTTGATGATGGTCTTCTTATGTGTTCAGGCTGTATTCACTTAGCCAGATGACACTTGGTGTATGGTTTCTTATATTTCATAAAATGAGAAGTTGCATTTTTAAATGTTCAATGATTGAAAGATAGAATCCGGTTTTATTATCTGATGTTATATTTGTTTTGGGGTATTTGATAGAGAGTAAATTTGCGTAGAAATTACCAGGAGTGGATTTTGTGAGGAGGGGTGTTCTGGGCAGTTGTAAATTGCCCAGTAATTCTCTTTGCCCCATAATGAAAGAGCATCATTGTCCATGGATTTATCAAACAGATGTCATGCTCTCTTCTTGCAATTTGCGTTTGTGTTCATCTTCTGTGATTTTTTTCTAACAATATTGATTTGGGATTTCGTCTTCTAGGTATCGGATACAAAGTGATAGAAAAGTTGCTGTATGTAGTGTTCACCCTTCTGAGCAAGCCACGTTGCAGTGCCTAGGTTGTGTTAAGGCCAAAATACCTGTTGGCAAAAGTTACCATTGCTCCCCCAAGTGCTTCTCTGATGCATGGCAGCATCATCGTGTTTTACATGAGCGTGCAGCTAGTGCCATCAGCGAAAATGGAACCGAGGATGAAGAGTTATTTGGGCGATTCAATAGCTCAGGGTCTGGGATTATAAATGCTAGTTTGTCTGGGTCAGCATCAACTGCCAGCTTGACAAATGGTTCCACTCCTTTATATCCGGCTGCAGTTACACAGAGGAGTGGTGGTGAAACTTGGTTTGAAGTTGGACGTACTAAAACATACACACCATCTGCTGATGACATTGGCCATGTCCTAAAATTTGAATGTGTTGTAGTGGATGCAGAAAGCAAATTACCTGTAGGACATCCTAGCACCATTTTAACTTCTCGTGTCATTCCAGCTCCCTGTCCTACTCCTCGTCGTCTGATTCCTGTAAGTGGAGTTGATGTAGCGGGCCATTTAGATTCAGATGTCCGTATATCATCCTCGGGAAATTTTACAGTGCTCTCTTACAACATATTGTCTGACGTGTATGCTACAAATGAGTCTTACAGTTATTGCCCATCTTGGTCTCTTTCTTGGCCATATCGTCGTCAAAATTTGCTGAGAGAGATTGTTGGCTACCGTGCAGATATTGTCTGCCTTCAAGAGGTAAGGCCTATGTTCAATATATGGAGCATTGTTATTAGGTATGAGGTTTAGGGCTGAGCTTCTGTTTAGTGGGAAGTCTTCCTCTTGAGTGAAGATAATGACTTCAAAATCTAGTATATGAACAGGTAGTTACTGTTTGTAGGTGTTATCATTTACTTTTTTCGATAACTGGTATTGTGCCTTATGGCCCATCTGTTTTGTATGAATGATTTTAAAGAAGGCTTCTTTTGGATAATGCTCATCAGTGAAAGCTTCTTTCCTTTCTGCTTCAGGTTCAAAGCGATCATTTTGAGGAATTTTTTGCCCCTGAACTGGACAAGCATGGGTATCAAGCTCTATACAAAAGAAAAACCAATGAGGTTATTTGATAACTTTATGTAATTGGTAGGTAATTATACCTGCTAAGGGTTGTGCTAATTCATGTTGTTAACTGCAGGTGTACAATGGAAATACCCATACAATTGATGGCTGTGCTACCTTTTTTCGCAGGGATAGATTCTCACATGTGAAAAAATATGAGGTACGCATGGAGTGTCTTCTTCTGTTGGACATTTTTATGTACTTGTTTATGTTTTAAGTGCTAAAAAGATTTTATTCAGGTTGAATTTAATAAAGCTGCTCAGTCTTTGACTGATGCTGTGGTTCCAAGTGCTCAGAGGAAAACTGCCTTGAGTAGATTGGTTAAGGTATGATCATTGCAGTTGAGTTTGTTGGACTAAGGATCTGCATGTAGAAGTCTTATGCTTTCCCAATCGAGTGGTCTCATGGAAATTCTCTTCTGCTGCAGGATAACGTTGCACTCATAGTGGTTTTGGAAGCAAAATTTAGTAATCAAGGAGCTGATAACCCTGGGAAAAGACAACTTCTTTGTGTTGTGAGTTATTCTGTCAAACTACTCGATTAATGGTAGATGTATTCTTTTCTTTTGTATTAGTACCTGTGCTTTATGTTTCTCATCAGATGTTTTTTTGAGTAGATGGAGTTGCCTATTAATATGATCTTGTCATGGGATCACATTTGTTTGTTGATGTTGAAATATTTTTTTGGGTTTCCAATTAATATGTAATTACCCAAATTAGTGTTGATTCTAGCTCAGTCTGTTGAAGGAGTTTTTGTTTAGGATATCACATCCTGCTCTACTCTTTCTCTACATTATTGCACTCATAATCAGTTTAGTTTCTTCTATTTCTTCCTTTGCTCATCTATACATATTATCTCTAAACTTGTTTTGTTATTCTGGTCATGAATACAGGCTAACACACATGTAAATGTCCACGTAGATTTGAAGGATGTCAAACTTTGGCAGGTAGTTACCTTACATCTCAGTTTCATTATGAAGCTCTTTTGTTTATTCAGTGGATGAAAATGTTGACTTGATCTTTCTTTCATTTATTATAAAACTAGGTTCTTACACTCTTGAAAGGATTGGAGAAAATAGCTGTCAGTGCAGATATTCCTATGTTGGTTTGTGGGGATTTTAATTCAGTTCCCGGAAGGTACATTCACTTCTCTAATTAATAATTAAGGGTTAATTTTTTTATTTCAATGCTATTATATGTCCTGTTGCTTTATTAACTGTAAACTTGAACGCTGTTACAGTGCTCCTCATGCACTTCTTGCTATGGGAAAGGTGGATGCCCTGCATCCAGATCTAATGGTAGATCCACTTGGCATCTTGCGTCCTCACAGCAAACTGACGCATCAGCTACCCCTGGTAATGTTACTGGAAACCTTTTTGGTTTCATGAAACTTGTTCTTTTAGTTTTTTATTGATCTTACTGGTATTGATATGATTTTTATTTTTCTGAGAGCACCAGCTGAAAGTGGTTGTTTCTGTTCCAATTTGTCCTAGTAATTGTTAAAATTCGTTTTGAATTGTTACAATTTTAAATTTTAATCGCTCATCCAACAAGTGATGTAGTAGTTTTGAAATCTGAATGTTTGTAGAAAGAATGGAGATGCAATTCAAAATGTGGAGAGTATCTCATCTTAGATATGTTGAAAATGTTTCCAATATTGTCATCTGTTGGGCTTTTTTGGTTGGAGAAAAAAATGCATGACATGGTGGAGTTATAGTTGATAAAGTGTTCAGTTTCATTTCTGGCTTGCTATTACGTGTTGGTTGTAACATGAACTTCACTGCAGGTCAGTGCATACTCATCTTTTGCAAGGCCAGGTCTTGGTCTCAGTCTTGGTTTGGAGCAGCAGAGGAGGAGAATGGACCCCAATACAAATGAACCTTTGTTTACAAACTGCACAAGAGATTTTATTGGCACCTTAGATTACATATTTTACACAGGTGAATGATTTGCAAATTTTTCTTTTGCATCAAAACTGATGTATGATTTAGAAATAGTAGTTTGTTGGTAACTAAATCCAAGCTTGGAGGCTTTCAGCAGATGCATTTGAAGTCTGGTCCGATATTTTCTGTGCATTATATAGGTAACATAACTTGAATTTTTATCATTCAGCGGACTCTTTGATGGTCGAGTCTTTGTTGGAACTCCTGGATGAAGAAAGACTGAGGAAAGATACAGCACTTCCTTCTCCAGAGTGGTCCTCTGATCACATAGCACTATTAGCTGAATTTCGTTGCAAGCCTAGACAAAGACGTTGAGATTTAGGGTATGTAATACAAGGACTCTTTCTTCTATTTACTTGGTTCGTTTTCATTTGTCTAACTCTTTGGCAATAAGAGTTGACATACCCAATTTGTTCTTTAACCTTGGCATTGGCAGTCATATGAAGATAATATATGGCCTGATTAATTGAGACAAGAATTAACATTTTGTTTCTATTTACTTGGTTCGTTTTCATTTTTCCAGCTCTTTGGCAATAAGAGTTTAACATCCCCAATTTATTCTTTAACCTTGGTCTTTGGCAGTCATGGCCTGATTAATTGAGACAAGAATTAACATTTTGCTTTAGTGTTTGAAGGTTGGACTATAAAGTCTAAATTTTGTTATGTTGCACTGCCATTGACTTCTTTGCTTGTTTTGAATGGGAAACAAAATTCTTCTGACTTCCCCACTGTCCTTTTCTAGCTTCCTGTTGATACAACAATGTGCTTGTGTCGTGGGATGACTTCTTAATATCTAAACATATTATTTTTTTGTTACTGATTTCTGAGCAGGTCTAGGTGCTCAACATAATGGTCAAAGAAATGATATGGATATCTAGTTGTTGTAAGAATGGTGGATCATGGGCAATGCGATCTTTTTCAGGTATCTCTTAATGGGATCCATTCTATGATCTGCCTTGTATCATGTCAACCTTTGTCTCATAGAAAAATTATGTTATGCCTTATTCATGATCCCTTGTCTGTCGATAGAAATCTCCATCTGCATAGTATGTCATTATCCTGTACCGTAAGTTCTTGCATGGCAAGTGTTTAGTGGCATGCCATTAAATGCCCCCATAGTTTTTGGTTCATCATCCTTTGTTCACGGTTTTTCTTATTTTCCTTTTGTTGCTGAAATGAATAAAATTTTTCTCAAGTTTCCAGCCACTTTGCGCTATTTGCTCATATCAGTACTCAATTTATAGACTTTGCTGTAAGCCAAAAAATGGGTGCTGAGACGTACTAGTTGCGCAATATGCTTTCATGGCTGTAAACTTGGAACATCCAAACTGCATCTACACTTTTTACCGGGTTTCTTCAGTTTTAGTAGCTATGACAGAAGTTGGGAATGATAGGGTTAAGATACGATTAGCTGAATCCAGACAAACCATTAGTAGTTTCTTGGCCTAAAAGATAGGGATGCAAATTTTTTGTTGACTGAGACATGGAACAAACAATGGAGATGAGGGGGAGTTGGTCCACATTATGCACTTGGTTTTCAGTAGCTAACCAAAGTATCACTTCTAAACGTGCACAAGAAATGAAAATTATTTCCCTTTCTTTTACATTTATAGTCTTACGTCACTTTGTTTCAATATCAAATTTACGTTTTCATCTGCGACGCACAATTTTGTTGTTGGGACGGTAAACGTGCTTAATGGTCGCAATTTATGAGCATGATTTTAAATGTTGTATGGAATGGTTGGTGTTGACTTCAAATTGCTTGCAATTAATCATTGCTGGGAGGGTAATAGCTTCTTTGAGATTCAACGTAACATTACTTTTTCACTGAGAAGTTTCGTTTACATCTACTTGCGAAGAATAAGCAAGGGGTTCTACGAAGGTCTAAGTCCTTGTAGAGAGATGTATTTCACTTTTACACCCTCTACCGTTAACGGAAAAAGGTGTAATGATACCGATTATTAAAGAAAAGGTATCTAGGTCCTGTAAGATTATAATCCACGCCAAAGTCGTTAACTAATAAATCAAGGAAAAACCAAATTCTAGTGTTTCTAAGCCTTTACTTTCAAAAGTTAGTGGCATGGTAAATCTTTTCCTTCTACGATAAATTAAAAGAAAATACATGGAAATGGTGGCAGTAATCTATACAGTGTAAGGGAAATAAAAAGATTGATGTGAAGGAGCTTGATTAGTGACTACATTAATCTAAAAGTAAGTAGATTATATTAGTGTCTAACCTTAATAGGGGAGTAACAAATGTGTGTTGGTGTAACTCATAGTTTTAGTTCGTCCGTTTTCCCATTTCCAGTTGCTCAAAAATCCAACAATTCGAAGACCCAACTGCTGTTCTTGATGCATGCTTGTAATATACAGCCTTTTTACCATAACAAGAGAAAATACGTTAGAGATTGAATTTTAATCTCTTTCAACGGGCAATAAGGAGAAGGTATATTCTCTCTTTTTCCTTCTTGTACGTATATATATATACACGGTACAATTTTTTGTCTTTTTAAAGAGCGCCTGAAATTTGTTTGATGCTCAAGTGAAAAATATTCCAACATATTGTTGCTGAAGAAATACAATAAAAAGTATGGGAAAACAATGATTACTTCAAATAACTTTCAAATCGAGCCATTCAAAAGTAAAGAAGATCCATCAACCAGACTACAAGTGGTGAAAATATTGCTCGAATACTTTATTTTGGTTCTAACTCATCTAAATTTTTTTTTCAATTATTATATTTGCATAGTGTTTCGATTTTACCGAAATTTTAAAAAATATATAAAAAACTCATTAAAACCAAGATAACTTTAGCCCTTTTACCTTTTGTCTTATGCCTTTTAAAGTTTAATTTTAGAATTAGCAATCCAAATTTATTAAATTAAATCCTTTTCTAAATTAATAATAATTATCTAAATTTTAAATATTATTTTTATATCCAAGTTGAGTCCAACGTGTAACTCTTGATTCTACATTGTACGCTTAGAACAATATTATGAAATAAATACTGGTACATAATAAATTATTTTTAAATAGTTACATCTAATTTTGAAAGGAATGCTTAAAGGAATAACAAGTTGAATAAGAAACTTCTCTCTCTAACCTTATTTTCTCTAGCCTCTCTCTAGGACTTTTACCATCCTACTCTTCTTTTGCCTTCCTTTTTTGGAAACTCACCTCCCGCCACCCTTTTTTTAGGTACTGTTCATCGTCGTTCTTTTGAAGTTCTCTGCTTGGTGAAGGCCTTGACAATGGAGATGACTGGTGAGGCTCCCCCACACTTGAACTCGGATGAGTATCCTGAACAGTTTCACAGCTGATTGAAGAAACAGTCAAAACCGGAGCCGATAAGGAACCTACACAGATTCAAGGGGCTTGGAGGAACAATTTGAACATTCAACACAACAAAGGTATGCTCAAGCATTATTCCAATATGCTAAAGGATGGACTTTTATCTCCTTCAAAAGAATTGCTGCAAGCTGGAGCCATGACTTGGTCATCAACATTGGTGGGTTATTTCTGGAGCAAACGTCCAGCTTTTCTAGTGTTGAGAGCTTGCGCTGTTGCACGGTGGGGAAAGAAAGGTCTGGAGAAGACAATGTTGATGGAAGATGGCAATTTTCTTTTCAAGTTTTCATCTGAACATAATTTACTTGAAATCATTAAATATGGACCATGGCATATTGGGGAACAGCCCATGTTCTTGAAGAAATGGAAACCTAGTTTGGATTGTGATAGGGGCAGTACAGATGTCTTTCCCATCTGCGTTCAATTTCATAGGATCCCTCTTGAATTCTGGACAATTGCAGGCCTAAGCTATCTAGCAAGTTCACTAGGCAAATCGGTTTGCATGGACTCTCAAACAACTAACATGGAGAGGATTTGCTATGCAAAAATTTGCACAGAAGTGAGTAAGAACACTGAATTGCTAGATAAAATCCCTATTCTAAAGCTGGATGAAGAAGGAGGACTTACAAGAATTTAAATCCCTATCTCATATCCTTAGAAACCTAGTCCAACAAACAAACAATGTAAGCCTACTAGTAAACTATTCAAAACGGGCTGGCATGATGAATTGAATGCACTATCTTTTGCTGATGAACCCAAGGAATAGAACCAAAGAGTTATGCCAAACCATAGGGAACAAGCAAAGGTGGAGATACAAAATAATGAAGAGCATATTACCAGTAATTATGATACTCTTAACAATCCTGATATGTTTGAATTCCAAGTAGATGCAATAGTCAACAACAACTTAGAAAAAGCTAGCATTCTTGAAAAGATAGACAATCCACCTTTCGCTTGGAAGGTTTTAGGTTTTAATGACCCTCACAAAAAAGCTATGGTTAAAGGATATGATTTTTGAAAAAAAAGCTTTGTATAATAGGGCTCTTGGAAATTAAAATAAAAACTTCTCAACTTTTTGGGGTCTTAAAATTTTTGGGTGCTGATTGGTCTGTTCTTAGTAATTTTTCCTTTTATTACAATGGCAAAATACTTTGCTTCTATCACACAAAGAAAGTTTCAGTATTAGTGCAAGGGGAAAATGATCAACATCTACAATTATCTCGCCTCCTTGATGGCACTAACATAAGGTTTGCAGTATCTCTTATCTATGCTTCCAATTTTTAGTTCCAAAGGAATTTTTTATGGACCAATTTACAACAATTAGAAGCTACTACCACAGATTCATGGATTGTGATAGGAGATTTTAACTGCATTAAAAATAATCTTGAATCCAAAGGTGGAAGAGGAATCCAATCAGTAACAGGAAAGGAACTTGAAATTTTTCTTCAGAAGGTCCAGTTGACAAATCGGAGATTCAATGGGAGATTCATTACCTAGACAAACAAGCAATAAGGTCAACACTTGCTAAGAAGGAAACTAATAGAGATTTGGTAAATCCAACTTGGTTATCTGCTTATCCCTAGTCATTTGCTCAATTTGGGGAAAATCTCTTATCATATCATTCTTACATTCTTATACAAAATATTTCCACTTCAGTTTATAAGGGACCTCCTTTCAGGTTCTTTAATGGACTTACTAAGCAACCTAGTTTCCTAAATATAGTAAGAGATTGCTAGAATCTGTATATTGAGGGATAAAAATCTTTCCAATTTATGCAGAAACTAAGAAGGGTGAAAACATCTCTTAAAAGCTTTACTTATAATAACATTAGACAGGTTAAAGACTGCAAAACTATGCTCAAAGCAACTAAAGATTATTGTTATCAACATCCTCATAATCCTCATATGAGAGACGCTGAGAATCAAAGAATTTCAGCAAGCCTTATGATAGATGGATATTTGACTATATAATTACACCCATATTTGATGTATTCTGTTTGATATTTTATACTTTTATTGTATACTTGGTACTTAATCCTCTCTAAGTTTGTTTACAGAGCATAATTGCCTTTATGAACTAAAAGGATAAGAATTTGGATGAGATCACGACAGAAATTGAAGATTTGAAGTGCAGAAAGGATGTACGCCCGTGTATCTTCACGATTCTTTTAATTTTTGGTTATGCACAGCTGTGCATCTCCCCAAAATCCTAAATTTCAATATAAAGGACGCGTTTAAAGGAAAAAGGGCAACAGTACTAGGAGGAGACAGTAAGCAGGCGATTCTAGACATGGAACTCATTCTTTAGGTGTAATTTTGGTGCAGAGAAGTGGAAAACACAAAACAATCATCGAAAGATCCATCGAAATACAAGATCAAGCTTATACATCAGAAGAATATTTAATAGAAGACAATAAGGGAGATTTAGAATTATGAACCCACTGTTTTTTATTCGCATTACTATTTAATTATGTATGTTTGATTTCATATTCGATCATGTGTATTAATTGTCCAATTAGTATTTACGTTAGATGAATCTTATGTTAATACTTTGACATGATTTGGTTCTTTTATTAATGCAATTGGTTTGATTGATTGTTAAGATCTAATACTTGTTTTATTTACGTTTTAGTAATCTAGAATATTAAACCATAATCTGATTTCATACGTAGCGATTGAGAAATCCTAGGTTGAATAGATCCATGGTAATTGGAAGAAGTTAATTGCAACCCTAAAGATAGGATGACATAATTCTTCTGAATTAGAATCAAACCTAATAGAGGGATTCATAAAACGCTAACACAATCCTATAAAATTTAACCTGAGAAATTAGGATAGAAACCATAAGATTACTAGTTAGTATACTCAAACTCAGCTACTAGCGTATCATAGGAGTCTCTATGGTCCAATAAATCAATAAACAATTGCATAATAAAAAATTAATCTTTTAAGGGTTTAGTGGATTCAAAACCTAGATACTAATTCTTGATATCGATAATTTCCTAAGTGCTTCTTTAATTGTCTATTCAATTTCATTACCTATTTTATTTTACTTGCCTTAGTTTTAGTTTCTTTTCCGTAAAAGCCTAAAATCAATCCTTAGGCTATATAATAAGGATAGGGTAATTACCAGTATTTATTATTTTGTTAGTATCAACCCATACTTGCCAATACTAGCTACAACAATGTCATGCTTTTGTAGTTATTACATAATTGACTAACTCATGAAATAGGTCAATCAAGTTTTTGGCGTTGTTACTGGGGACTTTGATATTAGGCAAGTTTGAATGTTATTAGTCTAGTCATTTTCATTTTATTTTGTTTTATCTTTATTTTCTTTTGTTTTAATTTTGCTTTTGTATTTAATTTATTTAATTGTATTTATGGTTCAATAATTTAATTATCTTTTAAATTTCTCTAGCTACTTGATCTTGGGTTTGTAGTTTATTGTAAGAATTATGATTCATTGTCGTAGTCACAGCTCACAATGGAAGGATGGAGTAGACGAGACTTTTATGAGAGCCATAATATGTCTTCGTAATTTATATCACCACCATATTGGAGAGAGGGGTGTTCTCACATATTTTCAAAACCACAATTGGTGTTTAGGCCATGTCACGACATTGGTGGGAGTTATCACTATAATCATGAATGTCAAGCACCAACACATATATGGGAGCGACCGAGCATGTGCTATCAACCTCATAATGTAGTATATACGAACAACTACAATTCAGAATGGAGCAATTCTAACACCTATCGATGGAATGATTACGTTCCAGCTGGATATTAACTGCACAAAGCACCTTCAATTAACGAGCCATCTTTGGAAGATATGATGACTGATTTTATTTAAGAGTCAATCATGAAGCATCACGAAGAAGAGGCTCGAATGCAAAATTTGGCGAATTGGATGGGGTAACTAGCGGACATATTATCTGACAAGATCTCAAGGAGCGTGCAATCCTATTGAAATGGATGTTAAAGAACATGGAATGACAGTCACTCTCAAGAATCATGACGAACTTAGAGATAAATTAATAGAAGTCATTGTTAAAATAAAAGTTGACTGACATAAATTCAAGAGTGAAGAAAATATAAGAGTTAGCTTCATGAATGGTGGGACATTCCAAAAAGAGCTCCCAGTAAAAGAAGAAGAGAAAGAAGAAAAGGAAGCAAGTTTCAGAGTTAAATTAATGGAAATCCTTGCTGAAATGAAAGACGAACGATGTGAATTTGAGAGTAAAGAGAAGACAAGGGTTGGCTTTATAAATGGAGGGATATTCAAAAAAGAGCTTCCAAAAGAAGAATAAATTCTTATAGATAATGTAATGGAATACCTTATCGAATTTAAAGCTTGTCGAAGCAAATTTGAAGAAAGAGTTTCTTCACCTAAATATCTTGAGCATAACGAAGAACCCTATTTTAAGCTATTAACGCAGCAGAGCGAAGAAAAGATGATATTTAGCTTTATGGATGAAGAGGCACTCTAAGAAAATAAAGAGGTAGTTATTGCTGTTATAGAGGAGGATGAAAATATGACAGAGGCAAAAGACATAGAAGAAGAAGAAATATCCATCCAAGAAGAGAAAGTAGAGGAGTGGCAGACAGGAATTGAAGAAGATAAGCTAGAAGCCTTTGTCCAGGAAGAAAAAGAAGAAGAAGAAAAAGAGTAGATAGAAGTGGTTGAGGAAGAACTGGTGGAGGAACCAAGTAAGGAAACTACTGATGAGGTGTTGGTAGTGGCTTTAATTATGGAGGGTTCCCACTTTCTCAAAGACAAACTGTTCGAGCTATCCGATGATACAGGGAGTTTTGTTATTCCCAATATTTTAAACAATTTTTAATTAAAAAGGGCTTTAATATAGTCTATTAGTTTTATTAATCTAATCAATTATGCCCTTGTAATTATGTTGTAACAGGTGGCTTACTTACAGGCTACAAAACTCTTATGCGGAGAAATGGGTGTAAGTAAGCTACTTATTATGAATCCAGGATGAAGTTGAGCATAAAGGGTACGTCGAGCTAATGACATTAAGCAAACATTACTTAGGAGGTAACCCATGAATTAGAATAGGTTTCATTTTTATTTTTTTATTCTATTTCGTGTGTTAGTATAGGATTTTATTTTCTATTATGTTATTTCTTTTGTTTCCTTTTATCCTTTTCTTTTATATTTTGCAAGGATGTTAGTCTCATATTGGATGGATCCAAACCAAAAATCGTCATATTCAGGAAAGTACCAACTCAACCCTCTCACTCATTATTCATGTTTTTATTATGTACATTAGGGACAATATACAAATTTAAGTATGGGGAAATGGTTAATGATTTTAATGTTTTCTTTAAGCTTATTATAATCCTAATTATAAATCTTATTAACTGATATTCTGAGTTGGTTAAATCTATCCATTAATACTGTGTTTCATTTTTGAATATTGATTTGAATTGTTATACAAATGAATGATGGTTATAATAAAATTAGTTTTCTAAGTCATATTTTTCGTAATCATTGAAATAATCAAGTTGAATGAAATTGCATATTATTTGCAAACATATATACCCATCTTTTTCTTGAGCTTTCTAAGTGTAAGTGCAAATTTTTAAAAATTTTAAAGCTCTTGTTATTCGTTCTTGTGTGTGATATCATATATAGTAGGGTAATTCTAGAACTTGCTTTTATTATGCATATTAAGACCATATTTGTTAAATTAGAAGCATTGATATGATGAAGGAACTTAGATTCAGCAATTTGCTTTAGCCTGTTTCTTTGAAATCGTCATATCCTAAAATTTACCTTTAGGAATAGCCAAGTTGAACCTTAACCTTTTTCATTGATTAAACCCACGTATTAACCTTTATCCTATTTTTCTTTAAAGACCTTTTTATTGCTTTGAACCTTGAAGATTGTTTACATTATTTACTTGTTAAGACCTAAAATTTGTGAGGTCCAATAGGTGTTGAATTGTGGTACTGATTGGAATAATGAAAAAAAGAGAAAAAAAGAAGAAAAGAAAAAAAGAAAGAAAAAAATCAAGCGTAAAAAAGAAAGAAAGAATACGTATATAATACCATTATTTTTGCAATGAAAAGACCTATGTGTATTGTAAATAAGTATTATGTAATGTTCCTTTTAGTAAATTTCCTTCAAATCAACCTTCTTATTATCCCAATCATACTATACCTAAGCCCTATTACAACTAGTATAAAGACCTTTAGATTTTTGTCTTTAGTTTATACATAAGTGGTGGAGATGTGATTTTATTATAAGCTTATTGTAGGAGTTTTACTATGCATTAATTGAGACTTTTGATACTTTTCACCCTAAACACTTATGTGCATTGAGTGAAATCTAGGTGAGGGTGTGAAGACATATACTTTTGATTTCAATACAATTGTTGATATAATTAATATTGTTTTTGCTTGGGAAGTTAATTTTAGGATAACTTGACTCTAATTGTATGTTAATTTGATTCAATAGGATATGATGATGTATAGTATGAATGGACAGATTGAGATTGATGTTGGGTTGATGTTGTAAAAATTATAATTTTGATTATGATTTGCTTGAGGACAAGCAAAAGCTTAAGTGTGGGGATGTTTATTTGACTATATTTTTACACCTATATTTGATGCAATTTTCTTGATTTTCTTGATATTTTATACTTTTATTGTATATTTGGTACTTAATCCTCTCTAAGTGTGTTTACAAAGCATAATTGCCTTCATGGATTAAAAGGAGAAGAATTTGGATGAGATCATGGAAGAAATTGAAGATTTAAAGTACAGAAAGGATGCACGACCATGCACTTTCCTAAACACCTGCATCTTCACGATTCTTGTAATATTTGGTTATGCACGGTCTGAGAGACCTAAAGAAAGATCAAGAGATTGAGGAAGGAGACGAAGGAAGAGAAACATGAAGATGTGTTAGATGCGAAGTACTTCCTGAAATAGGTGGTTTCCCGTCGTTGCCGCTTCGAGATTTCGTTCCCGACAATATTTCCATTTATTTCGGTTTTATTTATGTATAGAATTGAAATAGGTTTTGAGATTCGTTGTGTGAATGTTGAGTTTACGTTTATATTCACTTTCATATTTTGATTCTTGAGATTAATAAAATTTATTCGATTGTGCTTTCTTATTGAGTTGATTGTTATTTCAACTCTATTCTTAATAATTTGGCAACAAACTGAGAGGGGGAGCCGGGTAAAAATCATCGATTTGGGCTAATGAGAGTTAGGTAAATCGATCGGTAGAGAATTAAGTCAAACCGGTAGAGTCGTGTAATAAGAGATCGAGTATAAATCCCTGGTAGGTTAATAGGCAATTTTAGAACTATTTTAGGTTTTGGACCAATCATAGATTGAGATATCACAATTCCCATGATTTGAATTAGGGATTACTAATTAGGATTAAGAATTATAACTCGAGAGAGAGTAATTCACCCTAGGACTGTCTAGACCTATTAATTCAATAATTGCATAATTGGTTAGGTTTTCTTAGTTTTGAATTAAAATCCCCTTTCTCTCCCTTGGTAATTTCTAGGTCGATTTTGGGTTAGGTTGTGATTTTGCTATTTTGTTTACTCTCTAACACTTTAATTTCTCATATTGATTATTGATTGATTTAAATTCTGCATTAGTTGTTTAATTAGGTTAATTGCAAACTTAACCGCATTTAGATTTTAGGACCAGTTCCCTTCCTTGTAGGATCGATACCTTAGGTACTACACAAATGACCCAGGCGCTTGTGGTAATTACCAAGGTTATAATTAGTAAAACTTAGCGCATATAAACTTGAGCGAACACTAGTTGGATCAACAAATCAAAGAAGATCTCATCTTTATAGTATTAGCTCAGGACATCAAACAAATTTTGTTTAGTCTACACCCTTCGAAATCCCCTGATCTAGATGATTTTTTTGTCTTGTTCTTTCAACCCACATGGGATACTACTGGTGAATTACTTATTCAATTCTAAAAAAGAATAAAAATATGAAAACAAAAACAAGGTGGCCCTCCAACACCTTCTAAAAGTCTCCTAAGTTAAACCTAATAAGAGCGTTTATAGTTAAGGTAACAAAACCATTATCAAACTATTTATAAACTATGGTTACTTGTAAAAAGTCTAATTATAGTTAAACTTTATTATCAAAAAATCCTAAGGTCACTAATTTCTTTTTTTGTAGAATTTTAATGTTGTTGAAATTCTATTTTTATATATGCCCAATGACACTAAAAGTTTATTAACTAGAAGTATAAGATCATTGAAATTATATTTCAC
>JANQAP020000107.1:858258-875756 GCA_026874005.2 Erythroxylum coriaceum
CATGGATTGCATACTTTACTGTCAGAACGTACTTTGTTGCAAGCTTCACTTCTCCCGAAGCATTATGACTCCGAACTGGTAAAGGAATTTTATTGCAGCTTAACTTATGATATTCTGAATGTGGATGCTGTGTCTTATGGAGTTGTCTATGTGTGGGGACGGGTAGTTCATTTTGATGCTACTCGTTTAAATTTGTTTCTGGGCTTTGATAACTTGATTAGTGATTTGCTTTATGATGATGAGTGGACTGTATACAATGACTTGATCGCTACGGTCTTAACTGGTGGTAAACTGACTGCATGGCCATCCAGTTCTATTCTTCGATCGTCTATGTTGACTCAAAAATACTTTGTGCTGTTTAAATTGGTTGTGACCAACTGGATGCCTAGCACGCATGTTGTTATTGTTTACTTGGCACAGGCCAAGTTGACTTATGCGATTGGCACTGGCGTGAGATTTAACCTTGATCATCTCCTTATTGAAGCAATGCTAGCTATTGAGAGTAAGCCCCATTCTTTGTTATATTTTTCATGCTTGATCTCATAATTTTTGTATGCCATGAAGTTCCTAGGATTGAGTCAAGCATGCTTGAGTTGGTGGCATTAATGAATATATCTCCTAGGATCTTTCGACATCCACGGGTGGTGGATTTGCCATACATCACTTCGGGTCCCTCGGATGCCACGGGGACAACTTCGATTAACCCGCATATAGCTCTTTTTGCTCAAATTGAATGAATTGAAGGAATCATTCAAGTAGTTGCTGATGCTCTTCGTAATTTAGAGCAGCGAGTTCTTCATTTTTCCAGCGCTTCTTGATTTCGACTTTTTGACATGTATTGTCTCAAAGGGGGAGAACAGTTCAGATAAGTCTGTATTTTAATTGAATATTACATTGAGGGGGAGCATTGCAAATCTTATCTTTATATGTCCAATTATGATTTTTTATGTGGAGTTCAAGAGTTGTGACAAAAATGCCAAAAAGGGGGAGTTGTTAGGATATATATCTTTTATTTAGTTTTGGCATTTTAATTGGACATATAGGATATAATTATCATGTTGATATTGGAACTATTATAATGGCTGTACACGTGAGTAATTGGCTGGGTGCTGTCGAAGTAATGATGTTGTAGTGGAACTTTCGTTGTTGCATGTTTGAATTTAAGTGGGACTCTCATTGTGTGAGAGATTTGTGCATATCTGGTATCTACGGTAGAAGTCCATTTTGAATGTAAGTTTGCGGCATCCAAGCTGAGGGGTGTGTGTTAGCAATTGGTAGACTGCTTTTCGTTGTGTAGTTGAAGCTAGATACGGTTGGCTCATCTCCTATTATTGTTGAAGTAAATCTCCAACGTGTGTGGGCTTCATCATTGTTCCATGTGTGTACAGTATTGAGTAAGTGATGTTTGTGTAGCATTGAGTGGATATAGGTGTGTGTTAATTGTCAACATAATAAAGACTACGGTGGTGTACATGTTGGAGACATGAAAGTTGAATATCATGTATGGTGATATAGATGTTGCGGTGAAGAGAGCCACGGTGAAATGACTTAAAGTTTGCTACGGTGAAGTGGTTTAGCCTATTAGTTTCTTCAAGACGTCTTCATCTGGGTTGTGCCATGTTTTTGTGAGAAAACACCGTGGGTCTCCATCTATTGTCTAAACTTCCATATGGTTTAATTGAAGCAGTTGAAGTTGGGATGGATTGTTTCAATTGAAGGATTATTTCGAGAAGCTGAAACATAGGGAAGTCTTTATTTTGTCTCAAGTATATTGTCTTTCCGTTCTTAGTTGATTAAGTACTTGAGTTATTTTTATTGATTGTTTTTAAGTGAAAGCAGTTAGAAAAATTCTCTGACGAGGTTAACACGAGTTGTTCGTGTTATCAGATGTGAAAATCTTTTACGGGTAGTGAGATCGAGAGATAGTGTCAAGGGTGAGTGGTGTAGGCTTAGTAAAGCCTTGAATAAACCTATTATATTTCAGTGAAAGATTTAATTTAGGTGAGGGCCTTGTAGATGTAGGCAAAGAGTGCCAAACTACGTTACCAAATTTTTGGTGTTCTTATTATTTTGTTCTTGTTTAGTTTTATTTTGTTCGCGTCAAAGAAGTTTGCGGAAAGTTTGCGAAACATTTAACACTTTTAGTTTTTCAGGTGCTACTATAGTTTTGGGACCAAGGGGATGCTAGCTGCTACTGGTATTAGGCTGTTAAAGTTAAGGATGTGAATAATTAATGATTGGCCACTGTGATTGCGGAAGCTAAGTGGTATGCTGATGGTAGGGTGGCGCTGTGAACGTTGCTGAGCAAATTCCTATTAGTTATCGGTGGTTGGGTGATGATGCTAAGTGGTGTGGTCCCTGCGACTTTATGGTTGGGACAAGTGATGGGAGCCAGGGAGGTGTGACTGCTTAGTGAGACGGTTGGGTAGTGTGGTGTGGTTAAACTAAATTATTGGTTTTTGTACAGTACTAGTCGATACTAAATAGTACATACTGTAATGATCAAAAAATAGTACTAAATAATTATATAATAGTACCAGATGTCGATATCAGTTGGTACCGATATTTTTCATTTGGTACTGGCCGATACTATTAGTATTTAAACTACTGACTGTATATTCATCGGTATTCAAAATACCAGGCATATATTGACTGATACTGCAACTTTTACAAAACTAGGGACTAATGTGCGAACAATTTTTTTAAACACCCCTTCTCCTACTCACCCGACGACCACCACACTCTCCTCTCTACTTCTCCCGACTATTTTTTGTCTCTCACACATCTTACTCTCTCTCTCTCTCTCTCGTAATCTCCTTCACTAGGTGGCAACTCCAACATTCCCTCTCCAGCAATGACCACTGCATCACCACCGACGCCTACCCCCTGCTCTCTCCGACTCCCTTTTTTTTATTTCTCTCTCACATATCTCACTTTCTCTCTCTCTCATTCACCATTGCTACCACTCCTTCTCTGACGACGATCACCGCACCACCACCGACACCACCAGCCCACCCACCAACAGTAGTCACCACTCTTGAAGTCTCAAATCTCCTTCTCCATGCTAGATTTGAAATATCCGACCCGACCTGACATTGAAATTGTTTTCTAAACTAATTGGGTGTGTTTTTGACTTTATGTATGTTTTGTGAATAGAAATTGTTGGGTTGGGTGCGTTTTGTGAAATTTGAAAATTAATTGGCTGTGTTACTGTGTTCATGTATGTTTTTTGGGTGTGTTTTGTGAAATATGAAAAATAATTGGGTGTGTTTTTTGGTATATTTTTTCTTTGAAATTAATGAGGTCATTAAGAAATGTTTATGTATGTTCTGTTTTCTCAAGTTTTAATCAAATTGAGGGTGGGATTAGTCTAGTATTGGAACTTGTTGAAGTTGAAAAGAACATAAAGCTCTTCTCAAGAACGAAAATTAAGAGATCATCAGTAAAGGATAACTAAGAAATTTGGAATTTACTACATCTATGATGGAATTTGAAAGTAGGATCACTTGCAATGTTTATCTTCATTATGATTACAAATAGGTAAGAAGACAATAAATCTCATTACCTTGATCACCTACCATCTATGAAAAGATTTAAAGGCTCTCCATTAACCAACATTAAAAAAAGAAGCTAAAGAGATGCATGTCTTGATCCAACCTATGAAAGGGTAACCAAGGGCATATAAAGAATTCAAAATGAGATCCTAATTGATAAAATCAAAGTCTTTAGTGAAATCAATTTTTAAAGCATAACTTTTGATTGATTCATTGGAGGAATATTCTTTAAAAAGCTCTTTGTGTAAGGATAATTTTGTCACCAATACTTCTACCTCACATATAATCACCTTGATAAAAATTAATGTAATCAAGAAGTGTATGATTTATTGTATTTGCTATAACTTTCTAAATTAGTTTATAGACCAAACTGCAATAAGAGATGGGTCTATAATCATTAAGGCTAGCAGGATTAGAGACCTTAGGGACAAGGCATTAAGAAGTGTTTATGTATGTTTTGTGAATGTGAATTAAAAATTATTGGAAATGGAAATTGTTTATGTATGTTTTGTGATGTTTGAATTGAAATAGTTGGAAATTATTTATATGTGTTCTTGTAATGGTTGAATTGAAATTGTTCAAATGGTTTGAAACCAAATTGTTGGAAATTATTGTAAATGGAAGTTGTCTATGTACGTTTTGTAATGGTTGAATTAAAATTATTTGAAATTTTTGGAAATGAAAATTGTTTATGTATGTTTTGTAATTGTTCGAAATAGAAATTGTTTATGTATGTTTTATGTAATTTTGTATGTTGAATACTTGAATTATTAGTTTTTACTTATGGTGAATCAAGTTGGATGAAATTGAATTGTGTATATTGTAATCATACAAAATGAGTTGTATTATATAAGATGGACATGCATATTGTGGAATGAAATTATATGTTCTTTATTTTAATATATGTCATCATTTACTTTTACAGATAAATAGAAGGAAGTTCAAGCACTCCTAATCAAACCACTTCAAGAAGATATAATGATCTAGCTTAGACTCATGCTCCATTGGTCCCCATTATGAGGAACCATACTATTTGCTTATTTTGTAACAAGCGTTTGAAAGGTGGAGGAATCACATAATTCAAGAAGCACTTAACTGGGATTGAAGGAGATATGGAATCCTGTAAAAAAAGTAATCCATGATGTGAAGTGACAAATGAAAACCTTGCTTGAAGAATATAAACACGAGAAAGATAGAAGGGAGAGATTGAATTATGAAATTGGTAGTGGAAATTCATTTGCTAATGTTCATGATGATACTGGAAATGTTGAAGGTGGTGTAGTGATGGTGGCTATGGTAGTGGTAATGGTAGTGTTTCTTCCCAGCAAAAAGTGAATGTCGCATCTAGATTTGATGTTAGGAAAAGAAGAAGGCAGATGACTAATTTTTTGCACCACGGAAAACTCCTAAAGCCCAGCCTTCAATTCGTAGTGCTATGCAATCAAAAGATGTGGCTTATAGTATAGATTTGACAATGGTTAGATGGTGGTATGATACAAGTGCAACATTCAATGCTTCCCAATCTTACTATTATCAGCCTATGGTGGATGCTATAACCTCTTATGGTCTGGGATATAAAACTCCTTCTATTCATGACTATAGAGGTAAAGTTTTAGGTTACTTAGTTTCTGAAATTAAAAATTATTTGAGAGAAAAAAGAATGGACTGGGTTATTTAAAGGTGTTTAATCATGTGTGATGGTTGGAAAAATAAGAGACATAAGCCTATTATTAATTTTTTGGTTTATTCTATAAATGACTCGATGTTTTTGAAATCTATTGATGTATATGACCTTAGTAAGAATAATGATACTTTATTTGAGATATTCGATGAAGTTATGAATGAAGTAAGGTCAGAAAATATTATTTAGATCATTACTAACAATAATTATGCTTATAAATTGGCAAGAGAAGGTTACAAACTAAGTATAATTCCTTTTTTGAACTCTTTGCACTACACATTGCATTGACCTAATTTTGGGAAATATAGAAGATGATAGGTATTTTCTTATTATTAATGAGACTGTGTATAAAGCCAAAAAGGTGGGTGTTGAATTTAATGAAAAGGAATTTACTAATGATAGGAATTTGTGTCGTCCTACTGTGACAAGATTTACAACGAAGTTCTTATCACTTCAGTGTTTTGTTATGATGAAGAAAAAGTTAAGATAGATGTTTACAAGTGATAAATGATTTACATCTCAGCATGCTAGGTTTAATGTAGATTGGGGGTTTCTAGAATTATACTAGAAGATAATGAATTTTGGTCTCAATGCCAATTTTTTATCCGAGTTTGTAAGCCTTTGGTGAGGGGTGCTTTGTTTAGCTGATAGTGATGAAAAAGTAACAATGAGTTTTTTTATGCCATAAAAAGGGGGAAGGAAGCAACCAAAGTTAATCTAAAGAATAGGCGTTATTTGTACAGTCATCAATGACAGATGGGAAAAGCAACTTTACTCTTCGTTTTTTGCAACTAGGGAGTTTTTGAATCCTAGTGTCTATTTCACCTAGTTTAACAAAAACACCTGAAGTTATAGGGGAATGTTCTTAACTATTACAACAGTTGTTACCCATGAGATGATGCAAGATATCCTGAGCTCACAAATGGAGCTTTATAAGTGGTCTTTTGAAGATTTTGGAATGTCAATTGCTATTCAAAAAAGAGCAAAACTTTCTCCAGGTATTAGCTTTTTTCCTTTTCTTACTTGTTGAAAATTAATTATCACTTTATTTTTTTTATAACGCTACTTTTTTGTCTTAAGACTTACAGTTTCCTAGTGGGATCAATTCGGAACTAGTATTCTAGAATTGAAAAGGTTTGCAATTCGAATTTTAAGTTAATGTGTGACTACAATAGGATGTGAAAGGAACTGGAACACATTTGAATTCATCCATTCCAAGAAAAGGAACAGATTGGAGCACAAGATATTGAATGACTTGGTCTTCGTTCTTTACAATTTAAAGTTTCAGGAAAGGTATGTTATTATCATTATCAATTTAGATATAATTTCTTATAGTTTTTAATAAATTAATTTATTATTTACTAGGACTCATAATAAGAAAAGTAGTTCAATAGATCCAATTTGCATTGATAATATTGATCTTTTGGAGGATTGGGTTTCTGAAGAGTTGGGTTTGATATATGTGAGTGACTTAGAAGATAATCTTGGATGGGAAAGCATTGATATGTCATTTGGTGTAATGAATTTGAATGATAATGATGATGAGGCTCCTCTCAGTTATGAGGATTTAATACCAAATGATAATTGGGGTCAGTGTAATTATAGCGGGTATCCTCCCGTAGATGATTAAATGAAGTTCTATGTTTTTGTTTCTCCTCTACTTTTAATTTTACTTATATTAGATGTATATGTTAAATTTTATATATGCAATGTAATTGTAAATGTTTTTGTTTAAAGTTTTACTTCTACTTGGTTATTTCCTCATCACAAACTCTTGTGGTAAATTATAATAATTTGATATTTAAGGATATTTATTATTCTTTTTATTTGATGTTTTAGTGTAATTATTATTTATTATATGATGAAATTGTAATATTTTAAATCCTTTGTATTGTTTCTAATTTTATATTTTTATGATGATTGTCTTTTTTCATATTAATTGTGGTTATTATTTATATGTGAAATATCTGAAAATTATTGTTAATAAAAATAAATAAATTGTTATTATTTTAAATTTGTATTATTATGATTTTTGGAGACGGGGTTTATGTAAAATTATAAAGTATACAGTACAGTATACTAATAAACTATTTTGCAACTTTTAAAAAAATTGAAGAATTATTTTATAAATTTAAAAAATTGCCCGAAACGATACCCGATATTGAATTACCGCACCAGAATCCAATATAGTACTAAGGCCAGTATGATATTCATAACATTGGGCTAAACAGGTAATAAAACGGATGGTAATATCTTAAAATTTTATTGTTATTTTAATTATAGTCTGAACTTTAAAAATAGTAATTAAATATTTTAATTTTCAATTTTTCTCAAATATAGCCCGACATTAATTTCTTTATTAACAAAATTGACTTGGCAAACCACTTCAAACATGTTTAATGACATGTAAGAGACTTTCAAACATGTTTAATGACATGTAAGAAACCATTGAATATTGCCAAAGGATGCTTCCTCGTACCAACTATGGAACCGCCTAAAATAAAATAAAATGCTTCTTCATACCACCTATGGATTTAATATGATACATGCCATCCTATATTTACCATAATAGAGCTGACATGGCGGAGACACTAACGTTGGACTATATTTGAAAAAAATTGAAAGTTTAGGTATCTAATTGTAATTTTTTAAAGTTCGAGTTATAATTGCAAAATTATGTAAAGTTTAGGATTTTTTACATAATTAACCCTAAAATAAAAGGTGTTAATAGTCTAAAACAAAAGAAGAAAACTTTTATTATTCTATTGATTAATTAATCTATTTTGTTTTTAATAAAAAAATGTATGCTAAACATCAACGAACCTAAAAGAACTTTAAATTAAATATAAAAAAGGAAATGTGTAAAATATTAAACTTGGGTTGCATTTTAAATAATGCCTTAGTTTATCGTCGTGGACTCAAACTTAATGGTTTTAGCTATTGATTAGTATAGACGAGATCGATCAGATCTATATGTTCAATATTTTCGACTTACACGCCTATAAAAAAAAGTTTCAGCATATTACCATTAACTTTGAACACCTTTAATGTTGTTAAACTTTGAATTTCAACTACTCCAAGCAGACACATGTTAGAAACAATAAAGGGTATCCTATGAGATCGTAACATTCTTAGAAATAACTGAAATCTTGAACGATAAAGGAGATCTTTTTGTTCGAATTTCTTCTGGAGCTTTTGTAACCATCATTGTGAATTTCTTCTGGTTCTTACAACTACAGTTTCCTATGCATACCACTTTCAACCGATTTTATATTCCATTTTTTGATAGTCTAATATGTCAAATATTCTAATTCAATAAGAAGAAGACATACTTACCAAATACCAACTTATACGGTGACATAATGATTAGTGATTTATATGTTGTTCTTTACACCCATACATCATTTAACCATAGAATCTGGTCTTTTCTGATTGGACTTATTGTCTTCTCTATAATTGACTTGATTTCTTGATTTTAAACCTTCATTTTTTCCACTAGTTTATGGATGGTATGATGTAGCAATTTTGTGTATAACATTATATTTCTTTATTAATGCTTTTGCAGTACCTTTACAAAAATACATCCATTGATTACTAATTAAGGCTTTTGGAATACCAAACCTATTGAGACATTTTAGAAACTTGAAACAACTATAGAATCGTCAGTTCGGGTGCCGTTTGCTTCGACCCCCGTTGAAACATAGTTAAAAACTAATAAAATGTAAACATACCTAAAAGAAATGGGAAGCATTCCTATAAAATCAATATCTCATACATCAAAATTTTCATATACTAAAATTGGAGTTTGGGGCATGCTATAAAATATTACCTTTTTTAATTCTTGTGAACATTGCTAAAAAATATTACCTATTTTTACCTATTTTTTAACAATGTTCACAAGAATTAAAAAAGCCATGTGCATCTTGAAATAAAGAAAGAAAAAGAAAAACCACAATTTAACACCTTCCTAAATGTTCTCTTAGATCCAAAATTTCTTCCATAAACAAATGAACGACAAAAGGTAAGAATGGAAGAAATTTCATTGATTGAGTATAGAATTCGTTATTATTTGACCAGAGCAATATGTCTAAAGATGTGGATAATCCCATACGTAATATTTTGTATCACTTTTTGAGCTTGTCTATTTGAGCGTTAGACAAATGAATAGGTAAGTAGTTAGTAGCCAAATAATTATCTATGCTTATATACCATGGAAGTTTTTTGCTTGTAGCAAAAAAATTTTAATCAGGAAATTCTTTGTGCAAATTGTTTTCGTTCTAAATGAACTAAGCGACTCCAATGGTCAATTATTCTATTTTTTCTCCACTCTTATCTTTAATCTTCAAATCAAATTCACTCAATAAAACAAGGTTATTTTTTATGAATCTTTGTAAAAAAGTGTCAAATTATGCAATCAATTATCTAATGAATCTCCATGCATAGTGAAATCATCTATGAAAACTTTTATGATATTTTCAAAATTATTTAAATATATACTTACCAATACCTTTGAAAAGTAACTAGTGCATTGCAAGCTCCAATCGAAATTCGATGATATTTGACAGTTTCGAATGGGCATTTTGTCTTTTTTGATCTTCTAGAGCAATTGCAAATTGAAAGTATCTTAAAAAAATCTAGAGAAAAGTAATGAGCTCGACTAGCTAGTGTTTCTAACATATAATCAATAAACGAAAAAGGAAAATGATCATTTGGGTTACAACATTTAATTTTCTACAACCAATACAAACCGCTACCATTTTAAAACTCAAGTGAGTACCAATTTATTATTTTGATTTCTTGCCACTATAATGCTAGTCTTTTTTTGAACAATCTAAACAAAGGCTTACCCACTCACTATCTAAAATCAAATAGATTACTCCATCTTGAAGAAACTTCAAAATTCCCTCATAGATGGACATAACCTCATATGCAATTAGAGTTTTCCCCCTTATTTAAAATGTAGAATTAATAATTCCTATAATGTCTGAAATAGTCCATCCAATTGCTTTTTTGTGATTTTTCAACACCTTCACCAATTTTTATTCTTACTCTTCATTTAATTTGTCAAAAATAATTATGGGTAGGGTCTCTTTTTCTCCTAGATACACATATTTCAAATGGTCTAAGAGTGGCTTTAATTCTAACATTTGTGCTTGCAAAATCGATGCAACAATTTCTTATTAAGGATTTCTAAATCAACATAAAGACCTTGTCTATCAATTTTAGCTCTTCAAAATTGTTTAGTTTAACCACATGTTCTTACAAGTTAAGACTGAAGTGTAATTTATAATTTTCTTTAAAACGGTGTTTATGTGTGGCTATTTCCAATTCATCTTTTCCTTCTAGCTTAATAACATCTTACTCTAATGAATTAGTTAAATTAATTGTATAAATAAGATAGTTAACATCAATATACTTCATTACATTGTATATACTAAATTGCATATAGTCCCCATCAAATTATATATTTAATTTTTCATTATGAACATCAATTTTTGTTTTGACAATTTTAAGGAAAGACCTTCCTAACAAAATATATGATAATTGACCATTATTTTCCATATCTAAAACATAAAAACTTACAAAATAAAATCATTATATTGTTGACTTGAACAAGGACATCTTCAACTAACCCTTTTAAGATATGTATTATATTGATCAACAAATTGAATTACCGCACCAATTTTTTTCCAAAGGTATAAAATTTAGAGTCGAGTAGATGGAATATGGCTTAATGTTAATGAATGCTCCTAAATCTAACAAGGCCATTTCAATATAGTGCCATATTCTGTGCAAGGAATATAAAATATACTTAGGTTTTTCAAGAAATTTTTTTTGAATAATTACCAAAACATTTTTTCCTACCTTAATTTTTACACATCTTTTGAGATGTTGCCTCCTTTTCATTATGCACAACTCCTTAAAAAATTTAGCATATCAAAGAACTTGTTTAATAGCATCAAAAAGTGGAATTTTTATCTTACATTTCTAAAAAGTTTCATTTAAGTCCGAATTACGCTTGTATTTCCAATTATCTACCAAAGATTTAAGAAACAAATAACAGGTTCATATTTGACTAAAGAAGGATTTTTACCTACCAATAGCTTTTCCTTGGGAGTTATGGATGCCCCCTCTTTTTCTTTTTTTTGATGCCATAAATGATGTGTTGTTTTTTTGGAAGCTCCAATTCCTTTTTACTTCTCAATACCATTGTATAAGCATCTTCTTTCAGATTTTACCATTGTTTGAGATGGTAACTTACCATAATTATATGTCTCTAAATGGTTGATTGTAGTAGCTATCTAACCATCTGACTCTCCAAATTTTGAATATTAATTATAGTCTCCTATTGAAATTTAATGGTGATAGTAGCTAACATTTTAACAATATCTTTAAGAGACATACCTAAATCAGGTGTTTGAATTTGTTTAGTTTGTATAGGAGGATGAGATATCTTATACTATTGAAAATTAGCCAATGGTTGATTTATTGGTGCATTACTATATTAAAAATTTGGATGTTCTCTCTAATCAAGATTATAAGTGTTAGAATATAGATTGTATTGATAATGAGGCTACCTCGGAAAACCTCCTACTACATTTTCTTATTCCACCAAATATTTTTTAAAAATTTTAAAAAATTAAATTAGTAATCAATCTAATTATTAATCTTAATCATATTAAGAAAAATAATTATTTTAATTTTGGAATTGACTTTTAAATTTTAGAAAAATTTTAAAATGTATATTTGGAATAGGTCTTGAAATACTTTATTCCAAACCAATGATTGAATTACTTTAATCCAATGAAAAAACAAGCCTTATTCTAAGACTAGAATAAGACTATCTTTGTACCCAAATAAGGATTATTCTAACCTTAGGATACCTTATCCTAATTTCTAAACAATCCTATTCTAGCCCCAAAGTAAGTTTGTCCATATTACCAAACACTCTTCTTCTTCTTCTTTAAAACCTAGAAACAAACTAAGAAACCCTAGCTATCCCAAGAGAAGCTGCCGCAAGCTCCTGCAGATATTTCCATGTCGTTATTTCTTTCCTGGCTAGCTAGCCACACTTTTATCAAAAATGGTGGGCACCATTTTTGGTGCTTACCAAAGTTGAAATAAAAAAAAAGTTAAAGATAGCTGGCCAAATGGCTAGCCATCCCACACTTCTCCTGCCTATTTAACATATCATCCCATTAGCAGAGAAAAGAAACGAGAGTGAGGGAGAAAAGAGAGAAAGAAAGGAATAAAAAGATGAGACAAAATATTTTGTATATTTTATGAGTCTAGTTTGTAATTCTCTATTTTTTATAGTAAAATTCTTTTATCCTTGCCCATAATTTTTGCCCCGATTTAGGGGCTTTCACGTAAAATACATGTGTCTATTTTATCTTCAATATTTTTACTTTCGTTTTAACGGCAACCCAGCTCTATCCAAGTCCTAATTGTTCCTAACAAGTGGTATCAGAGCCAGCCTTGGGTGTGTATATTTGCTTATTGTATGCTTTGTGGTTGCCACCAAGAGTGGATCCTCCACATCAAAAGATAAGTTAAAATATTATTCACCCTGTCAATGGCACTATTCATAAATTGGTTGTGATAGAAGTAACGACAGCAAAGTACGACATTGAAAAATTCAGCGGGAGCAATTTTTCACTGTGGAAGCTAAAGATAAAGGCAATCTTGAGAAAAGATAATTGTCTAGCGGCAATTAGTGAATGGCCAGCTGGAGTCACAGATAAAAAGTGGAACGAGATGGATGGGAATATTGTAGCTAATCTTCACCTGGCTTTAGCTGATGGAGTATTATCCAGCATAGAGGAAAAGAAGATTGCAAAGGAAATTTAAGATCACCTCACAAAATTATATGATACCAAATCACTTCTCAACAAAATTTTTCTTAAGAGGAAACTATACACTTTATATACGACAGAATCCACTTCGATGACCGAGCATTTAAACACTTTGAATACTCTATTTTCTCAACTTACATCATTGGGGCACATAATAGAAATAAGTGACTGTGCAGAACTCGTACTTCAAAGTCTCCCAGATTCATATGATCAAATCGTCATAAATTTAACAACCAATGCAGACACTTTAGTCTTTAATGACATTACAGTAGCTATTCTGGAAGAAGAGAGCTGGAACAAAAGCAAGGAAGACAGGTTGGCAAGTTCACAACAAGTGGAGGCCTTGACGGTGATGAGAGGTAGATCAATGGAACATGGTCTAAGTGGGAGTCACAATCATGGTAGATCAAAATTTAGGAGTAAGAAGAACTATAGATGGTACAATTGTGGCAAGAAAGGTCACCTGAAAAAGGATTGTTGGAATATAAACAAGAAAGATTCTGTTCCTCAAGAAACGTTTCAAGCACTTCAGATGATGGAAGCGTAATGGTTTGTGAAGCAACAACGACTAATGGAGGAAAGAGAAGATTTGCTGATGTCTAGCTATTTGATTCAGCATTTTCATATGACCTCTCGAAGAGAATGGTTCCATCAGTATGAACCTGTCTCTGGAGGATCTGTATGCAGCTGTAATGATCAAGCTCTTAAGATTATTGGTATTGGAACCATCAATTTAAAGTTGTATGATGGTACAATTCACACTATTGAAAAAGTGCAACAAGTAGAGGGTCTAAAGAAGAATTTATTGTCTGTAGGACAACTGGATGATCTCAATTTCAGATTTGAGATTCAAAACAAGATTATGAAAGTGATTAAAGGAGCGCTGGTATTTATGAAAGCAGAGAAGATTGTTGTAAATCCATATATGTTGAAGGGAGTAACTTCGCAAGAAGGAAAGGCATCCATTGCGGTGACTAGTCCAGATGACAAATCTGTAATGACGTGACATAAAAAGCTTGGACATATGTCAAAACAAGGAATGAAAATACTTGCAGAGAAGAATATACTTCCAGGTCTCACAAAGGTATCACTACCCTTCTGTGAGCATTGCATTGTGAGTAAGCAGCATTGATTGAAGTTCAACACATCCAAGTTCAGAAGCAAAGAAATTCTAGAATTGATTAACTCTGATGTATGGCAAGCACCAGTTATGTCCATAAGAGGAGAAAATTTCTTTATATCATTCATTAATGATTATTCGAGGAGATGTTGGGTGTTTCCTATCAAGAGGAAGATAGATGTGTTTCCAACTTTCAAATTTTACAAAGCACAGGTCGAACTCCTATCTAGTAAAAAGATCAAGTGTTTGTGCTCAGATAATGGAGGCGAATATACTGCTAAAGAATTTGATGAATTATGCAAGCAAGAAGGCATCAAAAGACAGTTCACGACAGTATACACTCCTCAACAAAATGGAACAGAGCGAATGAATAGAACTCTGTTGGAAAGAACAAGAGCGATGTTGAGAACTGCAAGCTTAGATAAGAAATTCTAGGCGGAAGCAGTCAATACTGCCTATTATGTGGTGAATCGAGCTTTATCAACTACAATTGAGTTGAAGACACTGATGGAGATGTGGACTGGTAAATCAATGGATTATTCCAACCTCCATATATTTGGAAGTCCTACCTATGTGATGTTCAATGCCCAAGAAACTACGAAGTTGGATCCAAAATTTAGAAGATGTACTTTCTTGGGATATGCTAAAGGAGTAAAGGGATATCGTCTGTGGGATCCTACTGCCCACAAGATTTTTATTAGTAAAGATGTTATTTTCTTGGAAGATAATGATCAAGAGCAAACAAAAGATGTAAGCATTTCAAAAGAGAATTCAGAGACTACAACAGTATAGGTGGAAAGGGAATTTGATGAAAATGATTCTTCTTAAGCTACACCAGAGCATGAGGATCAAGAACCAGTCGAATATGATGTTTCAGATACTCAGAGATCAACTCACACAAAAAGAGCACCGAACGCACTCAGATTATATTATGGAGAGTAATATTGAACACTGTCTTTTAACTGAGGACGAAGATCCATCAACTCTTCAAGAAATAATGAATAGTTCAGATGCGTCTCAATAGATGGCAACAATGCAGGAAGAAATTGAAGCTCTGCATAATAATAAGACATCGGAGCTAGTATCACTACCACAAGGAAGAAAACCTATCAACAATAAATGGGTTTACAAGATCAAACGGAGTGGTGACGATCAAATGGAGTGATACCTTGCTAGATTGGTGGTAAAAAGATATACTCAGAAGGAAGGAATTGACTTCAATCAAATATTTTCTCTTTTGGTTTAACTCGTTACAGTTCGAGTAGTCTTAGTGATGTGTGATACTTTTGACTTGCATCTTGAGCAGTTAGATGTAAAAACTGCATTTCTTCATAGAGATCTTGAAGAAGAAATTGATATGCTCCAGCTAGAAGGTTTAAAGAAAAAGAGAAAAAGAAATTGGTTTACAGGTTGAACAAATCTCTGTATGGTTTAAAGCAGGCGCAGAGGTGTTGGTATAAGAGATTTGATTCCTTCATCATGAGCCTTGGATATAGCAAACTGAATGCAGACCTTTGTGCATATTTCAAGAAGTTTGAGAAAGATGATTTTATAGTCTTATTGTTGTATGTAGACGACATGTTGGTAGCAGGCCCCAATAACAATCGTATCAAAGAATTGAACGCACAATTGGCTAACAAATTTGAAATGAAGGACTTAGGACCAACAAATAAGATTTTAGGTATGCAAATTCACCGAGATAAAAATAATAGAAAGATTTGGCTTTCTCAGAAGAATTATTTGAAGAAGATCTTGCAGTGATTCAACATGCAAGATTGTAAGTCAATTTATACCTCTCTTCCTGTTAAGTTCAAGTTATCCTCAAGTATGAGTCCTAGTAATGAAGAAGAGAGGATGGAGATGTCTCAAGTACCGTACGTATCAAAAATGGGAAGCTTAATGTTTGTTTGATTTGTACAAGACCAGGCATTGCATATGTAGTGGGAGTGGTTAGTCAATACATGGCGAATCCTGGTTGAAAACATTGGAATACAATTAAAAGGATTCTCAGATATATCAAGAGAACCTTAGATGTTGCATTATGTTATAAAGGATCAGATTTTACTGTCAGATGATATATTGATGCTGATTATGCAAGTGATCTTCATAAAAGTAAATCCAATATAGGATATGTGTTTACACTAACTAGAGGAGCTATGAGCTGGGTTTCAAAACTGCAGTCAGTTGTGGCTACATCAACAATAGAAGTAGAATATATAGCAGCTACACAAGCTAGTAAAGAAGCAGTATGGTTGAAAATGTTGTTGGAAGAACTTGGGTATAAACAAGAGAATATTACTCTGTATTGTGACAGTCAGAGTTCTTTGCATCTTGCAAAGAATCAAGTATTTCATTCAAAGACAAAGCATATTCGAGTTTAGTATCACTTCGTTTATGAGAAAGTGGAAGAAGGAACAGTGGACATGTAGAAAATTCATACAATGGATAACTTGACAGATTTTATGACAAAAGCAATCAATGCTGACAAGTTTATGTGGTGTCGATCCTTGTGTGGCCTGACAGAGATGTACGTAACATGAAGCGGTAAGGTAGAAAGAATATTGTGAAGATCTGATTGACTCTCAATCAAATCTTCAAGTGAGAGAATTATCGGTGCCTACCAAAGTTGAAATAAAAAAAGTCAAAGATAGCTGGCCAAATGGCTATCCATCCCACACTTTATAGGCAGGAGATGAAGAGAGCATATCATCCCATTAACAGAGAAAAGAAACGAGAGTGAGCGAGAAAAGGGAGAAAGAAAGAAATAAAAAGGTAAGACAATATATTTTGTATATTTTGTGAGTCTAGTTTGTAATTCTCTATTTTTTCTATAGTAAAATTCTTCTATTCTTGCTCGTAGTTTTTATCCTGATTTAGGAGTTTTCAACGTAAAATCTATGTGTCTATTTTATTTTCAATATTTTTAGTTTCATTTTAACTGCGACTCAGCTCTATCCAAGTCCTAATTGTTCTTAACAAATGGTATCAGAGTCGATGGTTCGGCAAGGGACGAGTATGGAGATGGTAGTCAGATCCCATGGTTGCCTCCTCACAAAGAAGAGCAAGGAGACTCTTGGTGGGCCCAAAACAGTGGAATAAAAGGGCTCTTGGTGACACCATATGTAACATCCCGTTTCCGTATAACGGGTCGGATCAAGGAAACGGGTATATGAGAGATCAATCAGAGAAATTAGGACAACACATCTCATGCTCATGCATTTGTGAATAGTGAGTTTTGCGCATGAAAATTTTACTGTACATGCATTCATGACATTCTTCCCGGTATA
>JANQAP020000107.1:907485-918112 GCA_026874005.2 Erythroxylum coriaceum
AAATCAAACTTAATGAAAACATGCAAACTAAATCCTAAACTAGAGCGATAAGCAACCATTATACAAGAAAACATATGATAATAACCTATAAAAAACATATCCTAATGCACACCTATTAGTTAACACCAAGTTCACGTCATTTTACAACATAAATAAGATTTAATTAGAGTTTGGGAATAAGAAAGGTTTTAGGTAAATGTAATATGGATGTGTGAAGAGTACCTATATGTTGTACATGCATAGTAGAATTATCAACAATATGAACAACGTGTGGAATAGATGGTATTGCTAAAGATTTAAAAATAGAAGAATTATATGTCATATGATTGCAACAGGCATAATCAAGATACCAACCAAGAGTTTAAGGTACCTGATTTGAAAGATAGGGAGAGAAGGAGACTATACTAGAATCTGGTCGAAGTTTTTGAAGAAAGGTATGAAGGTCCTTCAAAGAGAATTTGGGAGAGGTGCTTTCTGTTGGCCCCTCAGTGGTAATAACAGTAGTGGAAGTAGGCTAGAGAGACTTGGAAGAATTACTTTATCTAGACTTTTGTTTGAGTTGTTTTCTACAATTAAAGATGTGATGTCCAGGCTTTTTGCATTAGCTGCAATATCCTTTAAAAAACTTCTTACTTGAGTTGTGAGAAGATTGAGACTAAGCATAAGTTACAAGGATAACATCAGTAGATGGGACAAATTTTTTAATAGGGAGCATATTGAGACAACTTTCCTCTGAGATAAGCTTTTTAATGATAGTATCCAAATTGGATAGAGTTCCTCTATGAAGAAGAGAGATGTGAATGGGGTTCAAATTCATCCTTGAGAGTTATAAGCAAATGCTATATATATTGACAATCTCAAAGATTTGTGTAGAGCACAGCAACATTAGGACTAGGCCAGATAGGATCGTCAAGTGCTAGTTGATCCCAAAGTTCTTACAATTCAGACACATAACTGTGTATTATCTATCTAGGTTGTTGTTACGTGTGATAAAGCCTCCTATACAACTGAAATCGGTAGACATCATTTGATACAAAATAACGATTTTCAGGAAATACCATACCTTCTAAGCCTTGTCAAACCTTCAAAAGTTAAGTTTGATGACTTTGAAAATTGTATTTGAAACCATGCTAAGATTTGATGATTCATTCCATCCCATGCCACCAATCTTTTAGCGAATATGTCAATGTCTTCATCTTTCTTTTGAGTGGTTTAGGTATTTTTTCCAGTAATAATACACTAAAGGAATCTTCCTTTAAGAAAACTACACATTTCCTCAGCCCAAAGATCATAGTTAGAGCCATCCAAGATGATATTAATAGGGTTGGGAATGTATTGGAGAAGTTTAGATGCATCCATGGTGAAAAGAAGGCAATAAAATAAGAGAAAACATAATTATAAAGGTAGAATTTGGTTATTCTAACCTTAGAATTGGATTCAGAGTATTTAAAAACCTTAGGAACTGGTTTGGTTTGCAAAGAACCTAAATTAAAATGTACTACATAGAGTGGTCAAAGTATCGGTTAACTTCTTTTAGAATCAAACCAAACCGATGGGTCTGAACTGAACAAAGGAGGAGACAACATGTGGATAAAAAAGATAATGACATGTGAATAGATGACGTGGAAATGACCTGATAATGATGTGACAGTGACATGCCAAATGTCGTGACAAATAGTGTGTCACATGACTGTGTTTTTGTATTATACGACAGATGATGTGGCATTGACTTTTGAGATGATGTGGCACTGACATGTGTTTCCCTTCTTATACCTAAACGGTGACAATTTGTTTGGAAGCTAAGTGACGTCATTTAGGTCTTCTTCTTCCTCCAAACACTTGCAACTAAGGTTTTGAAAATCAGTGGATTTTGGCAATTCATGAGGGGTCATAGAGTGGCGTCTGGAGATAATTTTTACACCATTGTGATCTACTCAAGAAGAGTAACAAATTGGCATCTTAAAAAGTAATTTTGGAGAAAATTTAGAAACCCATAATATAAAGTAAAATGTTGAGAGAAAGAATGGAGAGGGCTCTAGAATTTTGACTCCTTTTGTTACAAAGGAGGCTCTAATACTAGTAGAAATAAAGAATGAAGAAGAAATGTATAAATTCTCTCTATATTTTTGTGTGTTACTAATGTGATATACATCCACCTATTTATACACTCTAGGTGTCTTTAACTAAAGTAAAAAATCAAATCAATAATATATAGCATTAATGTACATGATTTTAGGAGAAAATAAAGGCTAATTACAGTGGATAGTTGATTGAATAAAGATTACATGAATATATGTTAATATACGTTAATAATTGAGAGAAGTCTTATCATCACTATCATTTAAATTTATTGCATCAAATGAGATGTCATTACTTTCTCATCCAAGATTATCTTTTAAGTCACTCTCATCTATCAAACTCAATTTCTCAAAAACTCAATATGCCAAAAGATCAATATAGCCAAGGCAAATTGGATCTACATAACTACTTATTCTATTAAGAGTCATAATAAACAAAAAAATAAATTATTAAGGAATTATATTCAACTTAAAAATGATAATAGCATACCTTTCCCAAAGCTTTAAATTGTATCAAACAAAGACCAAGTTATTCAATCTTTTGTGTTCTAATTTATTCTTTTTCTTAGAATAGATGAATTCAAATGTGCTCTAATTCTTTTTACACTATGTTTCACTCACACATTGACTTAGAATTTGAACTGCAAACTTTTGCAATTTTGGAGCATCACTTCTAAATTGGTCCCACCAAGCAACTTTAAGATAATAAAAGTAGCATCATAAATAAAATAAAGTAATGATATTTTCAACAAGTAACAAAAGTGAAAAAATATCTACATTAAGTTTATCTGTTTGAGGAATAATAATAGGCATTCCAATATCACCAAAAGTTTCCTTATAAATCACCATTTATGAGCTTAGGAGATCTTGTATCATCTGATGGGAAACGATAGTTGTAATAGTGAATAACATACCCCACTAACTTTAACTTCCTTTGTAAAACTTGGTCTGAAATAGACATCAGGATTAAAAAATACCCCAGTTGCAAATAACAGAGAATAAAGTTGTCTTTTTTATAACTCAATGATAACAGTAAATAAGGTGTGTAGAAAGAAATCATATTTTTTAGATTGATCTTGATTGCTTTCTTCGTCGTCTCAATGACATCATAAAAATAACTCATTGTAGCTTTCTCATCACTATCAACCAGACAAAGTAATATCACCAAAGGCTTACAAATTCGGATGACAAATTGATATTGGGACTAAAATTCATTATCTTCAAGTATAATCTAGAAACATTAGCATTAGACCTAACATGCTGAGATGTAACCCACTTATTACTTGTAAACATTCACGTTAACTCTTTCTTCATCAGAAAAAACATTTAAGTGAAAAGAAATCAATTGCAAATCTTGTAATAGTAGGATGACAAAACGTTTTACCATTTGTTAACTCCTTTCTCGTTAAATTCAGGACACATGCATGATTATAGATGAACTTGGTCACCCTTTTTTGTTTTATGTATAGTCTCATCAATAATAGGAAAATAACTTTCATCTCCTATATTTTCTAACATCAAGTTGATACAATATTAGCACAAAGAGTCTAATAAAAAGAATTATACGTGCTTTGCAATCTTCTTCCAATTGCTTTATAAGTAGAAACATTGTCAATAATGAACTGAACAATATTTTCTAGCCTAACTTCATTCACAAATTCTTCAAATATTCTGAAATAGAGTGTCGACATTTCTAACAAGTCGAGATGAATCAATAAACTTTAAAAACATTATCTCTTTTGCAGAATACACCAAAAAATTAATAATAGGTTCCTGTCTTCTATTTGCCCCACTATGGCACATAAGTGAACATCTATAAGTAGCCCAAGTCATTTTTCTTTCATCCAAATAACTTTTTATTTCATAAGCAGAGCTACTCAGAAGTTTAACCTCTATAATCATAAATTGAAGGAGCTTTGTATCTTGAACCATAAAAGAGAATAACATCGACCATAGGCTGATAATAATAAGACTAAACACCATTGAATTCTATACCTAAATTATACCACCATCTAGCCATTATCATGTCCACATTATGAGCTACTTCTCTAGATTGTAAGGCACTATAGATTGAAGGTTGAGCTTCAAGAGTTGTTTATAGTGTAAACAAAATTAAACATCTGTTTTCTTCTTTTCCTAACATTTGGTGTAATGATCACAGGTTTATGTATGATAAGTTTTAATATTTTAAACCTTGATAATACCGCAAGCGCACGGATTATTTGTGTAGTACCTAAGGTATTGATCCCACGAGGAGGAGTAACTTAATCCTAAAATCTAAGGCTTAACTCAATTTCACAATAATTCAAAATAACAAATTAACGCAGAAAATTAATCAATCAATAATCAATCTCACGAATTAAATTCAGAAATTATAAACAAGATAGCAATTTGCACAACCCAATCAAGAATCAACCTAGGAACTACCAATTGAGAGAAAGGGGGTTTTAATCCAACCTTAGTGGAAACCTAATTGATTATGTAATTACCGAATTACTGGGTCTAGATGATCTTAGGGTGGATTACTCTCTCTCAAGTTATAATCTTTACCCCTAATTGATAAACCCTAATTAGATTATGAAATTGTAATCTCTCGATTCCCAATTGACCCAAAACTTAAATTAGTTTTGAAATTATCCAATAACCTACCAAAAACCTATACGCAATCTCTCATTACACAAAATTACCGGTTTGATTCAATTCTTAATCTATCAAACTACCTAACTCTCGTTAGCCCAATTTGATGATTTTTACTTAGTTTACCCTCTTAGTTTATTACCGAATTATTAAGAACAAAATTAAATCACAATAATTCAATAAAAACACAAACAATCAACTTTCATTAATATCAAAGACAAAATCCTGAAGGTGCGTATAGACATAACTCAACATTCAACAAATCCTATTCTCAACAATTATCTCAATTCTATACATCAATAAAATTGAAAATAAATTGCAAAATACAATTGGAATGGAATGGCAGAGGTAGCAACGATGAGAAACCTCCTGATCTGGGAAGTACTTCGTGTGACTCCTTCTCCGTGTCTCTCTTCCTTCAATCCTTTCTCAATCTCTCGATAAAGCTTTCTCTAGGGTTCGGGATGCAAAAACCTCTCTCTAGGGTTTAGGATTTGGCTGGTGCAAAAAGCTCCTCTCTTCTGTTCTTTATATTCATTAAATACCTTGACAGCCCTATGGTTTGTCTAAGGTCAAAACGATCCGAAAAGTTCCTCAAAATTTGACGTTTTCACCCATTTTCGTATCTGCCCGACGCAGGCCACGATCGTGGCTAGTGTCTAACCTTTCTATCACAAGCATGGCCCAAGTGCCATGATCGTGGCCTAGATCAGACCTCTCTGTCACGATCGTGGCTTATTGTGCCACAATCGTAGCCTGGGGTATGGTGACTCATATCCCTCTGTCATAATCGTGGCCTATTGTGCCACGATCTTGGGCCGTGATTTCGGCCCAAAAATCTCCGAAACTTCTCCATTATTCACCGTTGACCCTAAAACACTAACAAACACATCAAAGTATCTCAAAAACATAACATTTAAGCTCAAAGATTCATACTAACCCATAAAAACACTTAAGCACATAAACTAACACAACTAAAACCTAAATACACACTGAACACTCAAATTAACACTTAAAACATAACAAATTAAACCCTAAAACATGATGCAAATCACAACTATCAACATCCCCACACTTAAACATTTGCTTGTCCTTAAGTAAACAAAATAACAAACACACAACACACAATACAGTAATGAGGCAATGACTTCAACTTCATAAAATAAATTTAATCTTAAACACAGTCATATAAGTTATATCTAATCATTAACATGCAAAATCTGTATCTGGAGGCTTTGAACGAAATATACAAATTAATCGAGATTTAAGTGTTAATTTTTTTATCCTTTTTAATTGCACACATACATTAATAACTCTTTGGTCTTTCATACTCTGTAACTGTTCCTAAATATGATTTTATGAAAAGTCAAGCTTATTACAAGTCTGGTAGGTTTTTATTAAAAAGATATTTATTTATTTATTTATTTATTTAAGCAAGGACTTAGTCTTTTACTCGGAGGCAAACATTGGTGATGAATGTCGATCCGGTTACTTAACTAAGTCATTTTTATTAAATAGCTTAGTTAAAACGTCATTATAACTTTTTGACACGAAGGCACACATTTGTGATTCGTGTCAATCTAGTTACTCAGCTATATCAAGTTTTCAACTGGTTACTAACTCTATTCATAACCCAAAGGTTAGTGAAATAGTGATTTATTTAACAAACACTTTTTTTAATATTATATTATTTAATTGCCTACCTTGTTGTTTTAGCTGCTCATTTCTGTGAAAAATATTAGTTAAGATACTTAAGTTAAAAGGCTCAAATTATGAATGAATGTGACAATCTATAGAGTGCTAAACTTACATTAAATCCTAATTAAGCTGTACATTCAACCAAAGACCCCTAATTCACTAATTTTACACGCTAATGATTATTCACAACCTAATAGACTATGTTCAAAATTAAATAAATTTCACTCCATCTAAGCCATTGACACATTCAAACAATTCACAAAATCACATAAAAAATAAAACACATAACCCCTTCCCCAACACAGTGTCCTCAATATGAGAAGGGAACAAACAAGCACATAAAAGACAAGAAGCAATATAAAATTAAGGTAAATAGAAACTAAATAAAAATAAAAAATAGAAATAGAACTAAAGGCTAATTTGAAAAAGAAAAATTGGGTTAGACAAAGTCTCATAGAGATGGAGGCGATGATGGTGTCGGAGGCGGCAATTGAACGCCCTGAGCCTTGAAATATCTATGGATCTGACGGATATCCTGGCTTTGGCGTCATTGTGTCTGGGCCATCCCCTGCATCATTCTAGTATTCTCCGCATCTTGTTGGTTTCGGAGATTGAACTTCTTTCCAACCATGTTCTTCTTCTTCTGCTTCCTCGGACTCTTCACTGGTTGAGTCCTCTTGCTAAGGTCACGCTGAACTCGAGCTTGCCTGACTGGCCCTAATTCTGACATATGTCTTCTGGCTGATATCCTAAGTTCCATGTTGTGGGACTTAAGGATTTCAGCTGGCCATAAGTGGTGATGGTTTAGGAAGTTAGGGAGGTGAACAATTAACCCACTTCGGTCCATGTCATTATATTTAGCAACAATAGATACTATGTACCCCATTCCTAAATTGTTGCTCCTTTTGCGAAGAGTTGTAACAATAGAATTTAGCACATATGTGGATGTGCACACCGGAATACTATGGTCTATGCATCACAACATAAAGAGTTCCTTTGTGGAGCACTTGTTGGTTTCTATTTTGTCAAAAACTAGCTGACATATGAATCGATGTAGCAACAAGTGTTTGTGGGATCTTATTATGTTATTATGAGCATTCTTGGCATGAAATTGCTCTATTCCAGTGAGTTCATTCCAATATTGAGAGGAATGAAAATCATCATGCTGATCGATGATGGAGGATTTGGGGAATCCACACATATCGTACATGATTTCTACATTCAATTCGTAAGCTCTTCCTCTCAACCTAAACCACAATTCCTTAGGATTCCTAGGGTCATAAGTCAGTGAAGAGAAAAATTCCAACGTGAGCTCTTGATAGACAGGAAATTGGAACTGTATAAATTGAGCCCACTGGATTCTTTCAGCTAAATTTTCTACTCTCTCGTACAACTCTAGCCTATCGAGTGTTTCAAAATCAAAGTATTTTGGAACTATAATTTATCTAGCATTTAAAGACTGAAAATGAATACCTTCCTCCTTTGTGTAGATCGAGAAGGGCGCACCAAAGTCTGCTGCTTAGTTTCTTCTCCCACGTTCCGCAACTTGATTTCGTCTTGCTTGCTCCCGTCAGGCTAATTACTTAATGCGTAGCATAATTCTTAGAAATTGAGTAGAATTTGGAAGAAATTTGGAAGTTGAAAATTTTTAGAGAGATGTGAGAGCGTTTGTAGGCTTGAAGTCTAGAGAGATAAAGTAAAAATGGAAGTGAATGTAAAAGTGAAGTTAGAACTAAATATATAGGTGGTTAAAAGGGTAAAATGGTAAAAATTTCTTTAAAGAATGTATGCTCTCCTTATTCTGCCTAGTTGTAGGCCACGATTGTAGCCTGCAGTTTTTCACCACTTCTTTATTTTTCTTCGTTCCCTCTTTTCAAATTCTTTTCGAATTCACTTCTTAATTCTTTTTGTGGCCATTTTCACCTATCTTTTACTTGCTTGCTCAAACTTTATTCCTAAATCTAATTCCACCTTGATTTTATTCGAAAAAAATCCTAACTACGGAATTCAAACATCTAACAAAAATAAACAAGAACTAATTTTCCATAGGTTGCTTCCTATGCAGCGCTTCTTTTAAAGTTAGTCGCTCGATGCTCTTTTAAGTTCACAGTAGTTGGAATGAATGGTGCAATGTTAACGTCGTCATTAATCTCAAAGTTTACGCTTTAGTTGCTATGCTATGGTTTCCACCTTCCTTACAATTCTCTTTTCCTCGCCTTCTTCTTCACGAGCGCTTCTTCCTGAATGCATTCTCAGGATCCTTGATATCCTCCCATTCTCCTCAAGGTTCAGGTTCCTTGCTGTCCATTGGAGGTAAAGGAGATCCGTAGTCTTTCCTTAACACTTGGAAGGATATTTGCTCTTTTCCTATCCTCAGAGTTAATTCGGCCCCATCAACGTCAATGATTGAACGAGTAGTGGCCAAAAACGGTCGTCCAAGAACTATCAGGGTTTTCACATCTTCTCCTATGTAGAAGTCCAAAGGAAAGGTAAATTTATCAACTTTTACTTGAACATCCTTCATAATCCTCTTTCGTTTGTGTATTGTTCTGTCGGTCGTCTTTACTAAAAACTTGGTGGGTACTAATTCTCTTAACCCCAGTTTCTAACTAAAGGTATAGGGCATCATGTTTATACTTGCTCCCAAATCTGTGGATGCCCTATCTATGATGATTCTATTGGTACTGCAGGGGATGAAAAAGTCCCCTAGGTCCTCTTTCTTCTGTGCAATGTTGGGTCTTCTTCTGATGTTCGCTTCTTAACCTTCGTCTTGACAGATTCCTTCAATGTGAGCTTTGTCTATAGTTGATTTGTCACTTCCTCGACCTTGTTTTGCTCAATCTCCTCTAACTTTTTTGCTGCCCTCTTTGTAATTAATTCCCGCTGAGAAAAAATATGGTGTAGAAGTACAAGTAAAGTTGCCTTAATCGACTTGATCACAGGCTCACTTGAAAGGAATTCTTGACCTTCTCCTTTATCTCCTTCCTCCTTCACTTGTTCAAGTTCCTCATCCTGGGTCTGACTGATAGTCATTATCTGTTCCTTTGGGTTAGACTCAGTGTTGCTTAAAAGGGTTCCTGTGTTCGGAGTACACATTGCCTCCACTAATTGGCCCACATGGATTTCTAGATTGTGTATGGACGAGGCATGGTTCCTCATTACTTGCTTGCATTTGCTTTCGAGCCTCCTATGCACATCCTCCATGCCTTTAATCTTATCCAAAATCTTGTCCAATTTTGATCCCATCGAGCTTGCTTTATCTTGCTGAAAGCCCGATTGTCCTTCAGGCCTAAACTGTCCTCTAGTGTTGTTTTTCCAGGAGAAGTTAGGGTGGTTCTTCCACCCAAGGTTGTAAATGTTGGAGTAGGGATTATTACCCCCTCTTCGTCCATACTGCACCCCCATACAGTTTACTTGCTCCTGATTATCTTCCTTCATCAGATAGCAGTCCACAGTATCATGGTCTAACTATCCACAGAGCTCACACTTTAATTGTACGACCTTCACTTAGGTTGAAGATGATGCTTTCATGCTGTTAAGCTATCGTGTCAAGTTGTCGATCTTCGCTTGCATCTCTGTCATTTGATCGACTCCTTCTGCTCTCTGAAGGTAGTAGGTTTCCTTCCCCGCTCGTTTTTCCATAAGCAGTTGTTGCTCGCCATCTCCTCAATCAACTCCTCCACTTCATCAACAGTCTTCCACATTAAGGATCCTCCTAAAGCTGCATCGATCATGCCTCTTGTCGGTGGGTTAACTCCATTGTAGAAAGTCTGCAGCAGGAACTCTTTCGGTAAGTTATGGTGTGGGCACCTCTATTGCAAGTCCTTATATCTCTCTCACACTTCATAGATTGATTTCCCATCACCTTGTTTAAAATTGGTGATTTCCTTAATAATCTTTGTGGTCTTAGTCAACGGGAAATACTTGTCCAAGAAGACACGAACCAGTTGATACCATATCGTAATGTTAGCTGGGCAAAGTGAATGGTACCAAGGCTTCGCTCTATCTCTAAGGGTAAAGGGAACAGTCTGATTTGGACCGTATCTTCCGACATCTGATGATACCAGAAAGTATCATAGATCTCGAGAAAATTAACTATGTAACATCCCCTCACCTATGGGAAGGGTAATTTAGTAATTTGGAACGGGTTAGGAATATGTAAAAGTGTATTGACATATTCATGCATTCATTTATGCACATGAATAGTAAATAGT
>JANQAP020000107.1:918212-934481 GCA_026874005.2 Erythroxylum coriaceum
AGTCAATTCTAATTGTTGTCTTTCTATATGAATATGATGCCATTTGAGCTCTTTCAATTTAGGTTCTTTTTTGTGTATGTTTAGATAAATTATCTTTTCTTCAACTAATGGTAATGTAATTGCACTTACAATTACATGCCATTTAGCATAGCATGAATGGATCTTCTTATGAATATGATGCCATTTAGCAAAGCATGAATGGATCATCTTAATTTTCTGTTGTTATTTTCAAATTTAGTGAACCAAACATTTAGCGAAATTTAGTGAACCAATTTCAAAAATTCAATGTAAACCAATTAACCAAACCAACCAACAAACCATTACAATTAACTACAGTATATTGCAATATACGGCTTTCAATTTTCATGAACCAAACAAATGAACCAAATGAGCCAAACATTCAGCTCTAGCAATTTCATTACCAAATACCAACCAAATCAACCACAACTTTCATGTTTTCATTACCAAAATCAAAACCAACCCAACAAATTTCACACGTCCGTTACCATTTACCAGAAATCCTTCACAAACAATTACAGATTACCATAAATCCTTCTCTAAGTCTCCAACACAAACAATTAACCAGAAATCCTTCACAATTTCATTCCTCACAACAACACAAACAATTAATAGAAGCATTTTAATAGAAATTGGAAAAAAAACACCAAATAAACACAAATTCACAATCGGATTCACTGTTGGGTCGGGTCCATATCTGGGTATTATTTCTATATCTGTCGGATGATGTGTCTGTGACTCTGTGGTGCCTTGGTGGTCGTCGGAGACTGGAGAGCAGAGTTGACGATGGTTGGTGGCAATAGGCGGAGGTGGCAACAGGCAGAGGAGGTGGTGACCCGCTATAGGTGGAGAAGCAGCCAAGCACGCCGGAGAGCATCGCGAACCTCCGAGAGTGGAGGACAGGACAACGAGAGCTATAGAGAGAGGAGAGGATGGGTCGGTGAGAGAGAGAGGAGAAACAAAAAATGAGAGGCAGATGCAGAACAGAAGAGGTCGGGGGTAGTTAGCGAAAAATTTTAGGTTTTTGCAGATTAGTTCTCGAATGTTTCAGCTTTCACTAGACGGTACCAGATGAAAACGCTCGATACCGGCCGGTACTGGCGGCCGATGCCAATACCCACCGTACCTTTCTATTTTCTAACCAGTATAGTACCGTCCGACCGATACCACTCATTACAAAACGGTATTAAAAACTCTGCCTAGGACAATAGGACACTCCACACTCTCTCTCCTCCGCTGTGTGTAAACAAAACATACGTAATTAGTTTGTTTTTCATTTTACTTCCTTTTTGTAGTTGTTTAAGAATGAAAATGGTTTAATTAAGGGCATCGCTTCCAAGGCAAGTTAAAAATGAGAACACCTTTCATTATCCATTTTCTATGACTAACAGAAAATAACAATTTACGTTTTGTTCTTTCTAGTCTCTGACTAATGACTGGGTATCATTGTGTTCTTCTTCCACACCCACACTCTCTTTTTTTTTTGAGAAAGACACCACACTTCCTTTTACCAGATCTGACCTCACCAATTCTTTGTATATAGTATTTGCAGTTTGCTTGCTTCTCTCTCTTCGAGGAAGATCACCCCTTGCATGCTCACGCTTGCTTTCTGTTGCAGATGCCTTTTTGATTCAAGTACTATTGATTTCTGCTCTTAAGTTCACTGCATTGTTGATTCATTTGCTCTACCCAGTTTCGTTTATTATTCTTTTTTTTCCTGATAGACTGAAGCTTTTGGATGATGGCGTCCAAACAAGGATCCAAGAAATCCAAAAGGTTGGGCTCCGCAAGCTCTAAAGCTGCTAATTCACCCTCCTCTTCCACCACATCGTCGTCCAAGCAGTTTCCCGAAACTTCAGTAGATGGCCAGAGTTCTCCTGCGTCCTCCGCACCAAGTAAACCGCAGTACTTTTACTCCGAGAGTGTGGCTTTAGATGGCGAGAGATCCAAAGAGAACGTAACCGTCACTGTTCGCTTTCGGCCTTTGAGGTCTGCTTCTTTTTTGTTTCTGATGTATTTTCTTCTCTTTTCTTTTTCTTTTGGTGTAGAAACAATTTTATTTTGTGATTGTGTGTTTGTTTTGAATGATTTAGTCCGAGGGAGATTCGTCAAGGAGAGGAAATTGCTTGGTATGCAGATGGGGAAACTATTGTTCGAAATGAACATAATCCTTCGATTGCCTATGCTTATGGTGAATTTCTCTCCGTTCTGTGTTAATTCGGTTGGATCATCACGAAATTTTTTCCATCACCGGACTGATGAGTTTTAACTTGACCCAACTTTGCTCGTTTAGCTAAAAATTTCTTCATTTTTTGGGATTTTCATGACTAATTTAGAGGTTTCTTATGTTTTGTAAATTTTGTAACAAGGTCAGCGTATGGAGAAAGTTATAACTGTTTTACTTAAATTCTCTTATATGTACTAAAGAATTCAACTTTGGAAGTAGCTTTGTGTCTCGATTTAATCCTGTAACGGTGTTTTGCTTATTTGTGAATGCTATTTAGATCGGGTGTTTGGTCCAACAACTACAACACGCCATGTCTATGATGTTGCTGCTCAACATGTTGTCAGTGGTGCTATGGAAGGCATTAATGGTATTTTATGTGGAAATTACCTCTATTTAGGTATATAGTTCTTCATCCTGTGTCTGAAAATGTGCATCTAACATTGTTTTTCATGCAATTTGCAGGCACGATTTTTGCTTATGGTGTGACAAGTAGCGGGAAGACTCATACAATGCATGTGAGATTCATGCACCACTCTGCTCAGATATTTTTCGTTTTGAGCCGTTATAGCACATCTGCAATGCATATGTACCATGGACTTCACTAGTAACCCATATTCTTTTACGTAGTGTATTTTAGGATGTATATCTTCATGAATTGTATTTCTTATGTAATAGTCCAAGTCATCTGAAGTAATTGACATACTCTGTGGGTTTAATTTGGTTATATTATCTCATCTAACTGACATCTGCACGTATTGGCAAGCATGAATTTCTGAAAGTTGTTAACATTGTGTGCCAAGTGGTGTCATGTCTAATACTTTACATGCATTTTTAGTTTATAAACATTGTATTGAAACAGAAATCAAACTTTTTCACTGGATCTGCAAGAAGATAACTGATGATAATGTGGGCACTATGTAAATGACAGGGTGATCAGAGGTCTCCTGGTATTATACCATTGGCAGTGAAGGACGCTTTTAGTATTATTCAGGAGGTACTTTATCAAACATTACTTTCCTCGTGTGCATTCTTTGCAAGGTCATCATTAGATCTACTAATTAATTTGATACAATCTCTGATCTAGACTCCAAACAGAGAGTTTCTCCTACGTGTCTCATATTTGGAGATATACAATGAGGTAAGTTTTTTACATTCTCTTTGTTGACTTGGTGATTCTTCTTTGCCTCTTTTCATCTGCCTTGTATTTGAATACTCATCATATGACATGCTTCAGCCACGTTTGGAATTATCTTTTCCAAATTGTGCTGTCTATTGAACTTCTGTTTCATTTCAGGTTGTTAATGACTTGTTGAATCCTGCTGGCCAAAATTTAAGAATTAGAGAAGACACTCAGGTACTTAGAAATTTCCGGTCTCCTTCTTCCTTGACTAAAAAATAAGTAGTGCGGCCATGACATATCAATAAAGAAAAGGGTGCAGTTGTTTAGGTGCTATGGTCCATTAATATCCACTGCAAACACATTGAGTAATAGCTTCAATCAACTGGACGAACTCTTGGTCAAAAGTATAATGGCTATTATTGTCTGAAAAAGCACCAAAGCTTTCAGCAGTGCATCATGGTGGATAACTGAGCTTAAATTCTCTTTTTCTGTGGGCTAGTAGTTTGGTAGCCTTGCTCTTCAATTTTCCATTGTTATGCAAGTGGAATCATACTGGTTGTCATTCAATATCTTGACATATTAGAATGAAGGTAGTTCACAAAGGGGGGTCGGATTAGCAGGTGAAAAATGACAATTAAAAACTTTTGCTATTAACTGCTCTGAAGGTACAAATGGTGATACCGAACTGTCCTAATAATCCTCTCAGACTGCCATTATTTTAATCATGAAGCTGTTTCAATATAAAACTGGGCATGCACTTGTCAGATTTTGCTATTGAGTTATGCCTAATGTGAAGTTAAATTCTGGTTAAAATGGTTTGCTACTGATGAACTGATTATTTAGCTCAAGTTGTCCTGGAAATATACTTTTGAAACTCGAGTTGTTGAAAAGGATGGGGTTTACATATTGCGTGGTACCATAATTTGAAGTTGTTGAAAACAAATACCTGCGCTGCACCAGAAGCTTTAGATCTATATCTATATCGGTTTGTGTGCATTACACATCTTTAGGATTATGGTGAAGCCCATTGCAATTATTCTGTCAGGGTGATGACACTCAATCCTTTTAAACTGATGAGCTTCTTTTACTAGTATAATTGAGGGTAAAGAGTTGCTGAAACAAGTAGAAGTTCTAGAGGCCATTGCTCTATTATGACAGTGATGGTAGACTAGCTCTCTCTTGATGTTTCCGAGTTTCACAAATTTTAGCGATGTCTTCTGAGTATACAACACTGATGATGTTATGATGGCACCGAGCAAGGTCTACGGGAATATGCATTAATGATGATCATTTAATTAGGTTGATTTGGGAACTATAAATGATATTAATCACTTGAAGTTGTCCCATGTTTTGGTGTGACTTATAGCGTGCTTTATTGTCTCACATTTCTTGTTTAGGGAATGCCATTTTAATGAAGCAATACTTTTTCTAAAACGAAATAGCTGGTTGTCTTTGAGGTTGCAATCCAAGAAAGAGTTGGAATGCTTGACTTTAGATCTTAGGTTCATCATATCTAAAACCCTCTTTTCCCCAAAGTTCCAGAATTATATTTTCCTTTCTTTGAGGTGATTCTGTAGATTTGTTTGATGTTCACCTTCTTTTGGCACTTGTTTTTATATGATGATGAGAAACATAGCTCCAGGTGATGGCCTTTGGATAGTATACTTTCTTGGGGTGTCTAGCAAAGACTCGAATTTATGTTACATATCATGACGTGGACAAAGTGGTTGAGAGTGGTTCCATTTCCATCATTGCAAGGTTAATTTATTGCTTGATAAGTTCTTCGAGAGTTCTTCAAGGCTACCAATTCATGCAGTTGAATGACATCATCAAGTTTGTTTTGGAATAAGGAAAGGGAATAAGTGTTAGAAATAAGTGATTCTAGAAAATATTAATTAACTTGTTTGCAACTAATGCTACGTTTTCAAATTGTAAAGGACTTAAACAGAAAGGATGTTGACCAGATAGAAGGCATTCACAAGTATGCAGTATACACTTCTGATTTTGACTGCTTTTCAATGTAAACTTTTTTCAACTATCATAAGCAACGATTCAGTTGCTTCTCAGGGAATGGAATTTTCTGTTACTCTATGTAAGGAAGATAGTTTCAGATAGATCATAATTTGCTAATTAAGCTGGATACTTGCAGGGAACTTTTGTTGAGGGAATAAAGGAAGAAGTTGTGCTGTCTCCTGCTCATGCCCTTTCTCTTATAGCAGCAGGAGAAGGTAAATCTCATGTAATCACACAAAACATCCAAAACTAAGTGGCTTTAGTGGAAGGAATTTTGTCGTATAGAGGTTCTCTTGTTCCTGGAGCCCGTAGTAGAACTAATTAAAGATTATATTACCATTATGACTATGAGTTTGAGATTTTCGTTTGGAAGTGAGTGGCATATATGCAAATAGATGTCTGCATTCATGCATTAAGACCTGCGTTTTTGTGTTTTTGATGATATCTGTTTCAATGAATTTGTGTCTAGAGTTTTAGGAGTTTTTGTGTCTGTTTCTGTGATGTCTCAATCTGTGCTTCATGTGTACTAGAATGTTAAGTTATTTGCTAGATTCTAAATCTGAACTGGTATGAACTTGCTCTCTCCATTGTGCTTTTACTCATTCGTGATTAGTGCCGTATGTATGTCATCCTAATAGTACACTGCCATGTGATGTGCTTTTTCCTTTACTTCATTAATGCTTCCTTACAGCTTGAAGATTGTCCCTCATTGTGACTGCCCTTTTCTGTTTGATACAGAGCACAGGCATGTTGGATCCACAAACTTCAATTTACTCAGCAGCCGGAGTCATACAATATTTACACTGGTAACTTTGGGTTACATAGTTGAAGCATTCAGCAATGTTGATTGATTGCTAAATTTTGCACTTTCTTCAATATGAGTCTTTCTAAGTGGCCAATTTTCAGTTTGTAAATTTTTTGACATTATATTTCGCACCTTAGTTGAAGGAAAACCTTTTAATTGCTATAGTTATCACATTCTCTTATAAGTAACTTTAACTTTCCTAACCTTGTTTATCATAAGCTCTAAAAAAATTTTGTTTATGTAATCATCCACATTTACTCTGTTTTCTTTTCTTCTTTTTATTGTACATTTTAGTCCATTAACATCTAGTTGCTTAGCTTTGTATTTCCAGGCTTGTATTGATTTATATTTGATATCCCTGGCATACGTCTTGTGGATAAGCTTACTGATTGCATGCTTAACTACACTTTTAATGCTGAAAAGCTTTTAACTGGCAAATTAGTGAAGTTGAATGGTTGTCTGCTTTAATTTGATAGTTTCTAGTGGAAAGGCATGCCATCTATCTTATTTCATGTTTTTGAGGGATACAGTTGTTTGGAAATCATCATTTTCTATTGACATGTTCAATTTTCCTTTATCCATTTTGGTCTAAGTCTTTCCAATTACCTCACGCAGACGATAGAGAGTAGCCCTTGTGGTGAAAATAGCGAAGGAGAGGCTGTAAATCTGTCCCAACTGGTAATTTCTAAGGCTTTTAACCAGACATTGATATTGGCCATCAAGTTTAAGTTAGGACATGGTTTTGCTACTCGAGTTTCCACCTCTCTGTTTTTTTGGTTTACTTCGGTAGCTATGTTATGGCTGCTTTAATGTGAATAATCTATTTTTAACTCCTTCATAATTTACTTATACCTGCAGCACCTCATCGATCTAGCAGGTTCTGAAAGCTCAAAGGCTGAAACGACTGGTTTGAGACGCAAGGAAGGCTCCTATATAAATAAGAGCTTGCTGACGCTTGGAACTGTAAGTACTATTAGGACTCTTTCCAGCCATCCATATCCAAGAGTATAATATTTGTGAAATCTGCCATCTCCAAATTATTCAACAAGCTGATGTTTGGTATTTGGGTGGCATGTAAAAGTCTACATAATCTTATGACATTTGTAGCATAAACAATGAATCTCTCGCACACACATACACATATCACATATCTGTATTCTTATTTTAAAAATCGGATTTCAAATTATTGGAATGAGTTTTTACTCAATAACTGTGATCATCTTCTTGTACCTTAATAATTTACTATTTTAACAACTGAATTGGTTCTTATTTTTCCATGATAAATTCGGAAGTTTTTGTGAGAGAATTCATTATTTCATTGTTTGAAATGCAGACATGAAATTCACATTGATGCTCTGGTTTTCATAGGTTATATCAAAATTGACAGATGGACGGGCAACACATATTCCTTATAGGGACTCTAAATTGACAAGGCTCCTTCAGTCCTCTCTAAGTGGTCATGGGCGTGTATCTGTAAGTATCTTGGCATACTATTGTAGGAAAATATTGATGTAATTCTATAGTCATGCATGCTCCCATGTTTGAACAATTGTACCTGAGACTGCTTCTTAGCCCTTTTTTTTTCATGATCGAAATTACAGCTCATTTGCACTGTAACTCCTTCGTCGAGCAGTTCGGAAGAGACACATAATACTCTGAAATTTGCCCACCGTGCAAAGCACATTGAAATTCAAGCAGCTCAGAACAAGGTATTTCTCTTTTCCTTTGCCATCTGCATCTCCAAAACAAAATTTGTTTTGAAATCTGAATATTTTATGGCTTGCAGATTATTGATGAGAAATCACTTATCAAGAAGTATCAAAATGAGATACGCTGTCTGAAGGAAGAGTTAGAACAACTGAAAAGGGGTATAGTCATGGTTCCTCAGTTGAAGGAGATTGTTGAAGATGACATTGTCCTCCTAAAACAGAAAGTACACTAGAAAGTTTCTGCTTTGGATCAAATATCCAATTTCAATTCCATGCTTGATTGTTGGTGCAAGCCTTACTTTTGCATTCCACTTATTAGCTTAATTGAAAGCTACTATCTTCATTTGACTATCTCATGTCTTTGGAAAGAAAATTATCAGTCTTGCATATTGACTTTATCATAGAATGATAAATGGTATTAGAGTTCCTTTTCTCTACAAATGCAGCATAAGATTCAAGGTAATCATTGGAGGATCACAAGTCTAGCTATCAGTTGGGTTGGGTAGACATGTATTTGTTATTGGTTCACTTCATTTCTTAACATTGGGACCTGGCTCTTCAAGAGTTTGACCAATTCATTCTGAAAGAAAAGGAAATGACAAAATCATTAAAATATTGGGTTTGTCTATCGGCAAGCTCTTGATCATTTTCCCTGTTCAACTAGTTGCTTATTTCAGTTGGTTATCCATCATATGCAGTTTCAATTATCAGCCCAAGAGTGAGAATATAATCATTTTACATGAAATACATAGAATCACTTCAATATAGCTAGGTATCAGCATAACCATGGTGGAGCTTTAAGAAAAAAATTTAAGGTCGATAGTATAAGAACAACATTACGAGTATGTCTTAACTTTTATAAAATACTCTTTTACTGTCTAACCGTGGCCCCTATTATCAATGTTCAACTTCCCCCAGTTAACGTAGTCCTGATACCAGTGCTTTATTAACTAAGAATGTGTCATAACTGTATTCTGATTTTAATTGAGTTGTCTTTCTTTTGATACTTTCAAATGTTTTGAGGACCAGCAAAAGGGGTGTTTGAAGAAGCCATTACATGTTTCAGTTGTAGACTCAAAGGTTCTCCAACTTAACTACGTGTATTTTCGGGAATTTTGGCTTGGCCTGATTGCATTGCAACACGTAAAAATTGCATAAAGTGATTTGCAGTTTCAATTCCAATTGAATAAAATGAGATAATGTGCATGTCATTTCGTAACTAGTATTAGTCAATCAATTTCTTCTTCTTCATCTACTTTGAGTGCATGTATTGTTTATTATCATTTTTATTGAAGGGTAGTATCATGTGTCTGATTTTTTTGATTTCTTTATTGTGTCTTAACATGTAAAGCTAGAAGATGGTCAAGTCAAGTTGCAATCAAGATTGGAACAAGAAGAAGAAGCGAAAGCAGCTCTTTTGAGCAGAATACAGCGGTTGACAAAATTAATTTTGGTCTCAACAAAAGCCTCACAGTCATCAAGGTTTCCTCACCGTCCAGGTCCTAGGAGAAGACATTCCTTTGGGGAAGAAGAGGTACTATAGAAGTATTTAAGTTCCCTCGTATTACTTCTTCCTCAGCAGAATTTTCCTTGCTTGCTCCCAATTGGATGAACTTGTTGATTCTACACGTGCACGAGATTTTATCCTTTTCTCTTGTCTTAAATTAGTTTGAACTGATTGAAGATGATTATTTGTTGTACGCAGCTTGCTTACCTACCATACAAAAGAAGGGATCTCATGTTAGATGATGAAAACGTAGATCTTTATGTTTCTCTTGAAGGAAGTGCTGAACCTGTAGATGAAACACTTAAGGAGGACAAAAAGACTCGGAAGCATGGATTGCTAAACTGGCTAAAACTGCGTGTATGTGTGCTATTGATTTTTGAGTGCCTTTGTTTGATGTATATTGTATCTCCCAGCTTCGTTCTAAATGCTTGTGGTTCAATATATTTGTCAATAAATTTCTGTTTCTCTATGGTTATTTTGTCGTAACAATATAACTGAATATCTTGTATGATAGTGCCTAGTATGTTCCATGTGTTCCTGAATGTAGAATCATTTATTTTAAGTTTTGTATATGCAAGTTGAAGATTGTAGGACTGGCAAGGGCCTTAAAGTATGGCTAAACTCGAACTGATGTTTCAGGGTGACAAATTCAGATCATCTGATTTGTTTTACAGCCTCAAACCCTGAGAAATTAGACTCATTTCATTGTTATTTTCATTCTGAAAGATTATTAGACCCTTCATTTTTCAACGTATATTTGTCAAAGTCCAAGTTATCAGAACCTATTGGTCTGTTTCATTTGAAATTCATCTTATTGGATTGTTGTTGAATCAGTTAATGGTCTTCCTTTTGTAGTGGTATGCTGGTTTTTTTCCTCTTTACTTTTGTATTTCCCACCTCTTCTCTAAAGTGCTTGTATTGACTGTTCTTGATCAGAAACGAGATAATGGGTTGGGGACAAGCACTAGTGATAAATCAAGTGGAGTGAAATCTAATAGTACACCTTCAACACCTCAAGCAGAAAACAGTAATTTTCATGCAGAATCAAGACTTTCAAATCCTTTACTAATAGAAGGCTCTCCATCAGCTGTTTTGCTATCTGAGGTTAGGCAGGATGGAGAACTTCCTGAGGACAATTTCCTTGGACAAGAAACTCCTTCAGTAAGCTAATAGCTTTTCTACCAACTGTAAATGAAAATTTCTGTTTGGCTAAACATGTATTCTGCATAGTTATGGCCTGAATTCGTTTGCATTATTTTTGCTAGACGAGCATAAAAACAAGTGATCAGATTGATCTTCTGAGGGAGCAGCAGAAAATTTTGTCTGGGGAGGTGGCCCTTCATTCAAGTGCTTTGAAGAGATTGTCTGAGGAGGCTTCTCGAAATCCACAGAAGGAGCAGATTTATGTATGTTATTCTTGTTCCTTTTTCTTTCATTAGCCCCTTTTGGATGCACAGAGAATTCAATTTCCATCTGTCATATACTTAAAGGATGAGATGAAGAAGTTGAATGAGGAAATAAAGATGAAAAATCATGAAATATCATTGCTGGAAAAACAAATTGCCGATTCTGTCCTGGCTTCCCACAACAAGATGGATAACTCGGAAATGTCACAAGTGAGTGAACTCTGCTTCTGTTTACTTGAACTGTTTGCTATTGTTGCATGTACGCCTATGAGCTGTTTGTTGTTTTATGCTGCAGACAATTGCTGATTTGACGGCACAGTTGAATGAGAAGTCATTTGAGCTTGAGGTGATCCGCCTCCCAGTTTGACTTCAGCTTATTAAGTTCCAATATGTTTCATGTTTGATACTGATTGCTTGTTTGATCTTGTGAATCTTTTTATATAAAAACAAATATGACTCATATTTCTCTAACAGCAATCTTTTATTTTACTGATGATACATGACTGTAAGGTTATTCACAAATAATGAGAATAATGGAACATGTATTTGATTTTTTCAAATTCAGTACAGAACTGAGGACTGGATTCCCATTTTCATATACTTCTTGGCGGATAGCATCCCATTTGTTATGTAATGTATATGCTAATCATGGCTTGATACTTCTTATGCTATCCTCTTTTCAGGTTAAAGCTGCAGATAACCGTATAATTCAAGAGCAGCTGAACCAAAAGGTACAAAAGCTAATCGACACTACTCTGTCTTTGCTGCACGCATCACTACTCTGTCTTTGCTGCACAATGGATGCTTACCATTGTCTTTTGAGTCATACTATCAAGAAAGCGTAGTAACTTGACCTTGCTGTTTTATCAGATTTGTGAATGTGAGGGCTTACAGGAGTCGATTGCCTCTTTGAAACAGCAACTTGCAGATGCTCTTGAAAACAAAAATCTTAGTTCTCTCTCTAGTTTCTCACAGAGATTTTCTGAACTGAAAGGTTCTTACAGCCAACATCAAGTTGACAAGGACATTGTGGCCTTGAAGGAAAGAAAAGAAGATCTGCTCCTAAAAGCACAGGTTAATCTGATTATATGACTGCATGATCAAGTTTGTGATCTGGTTTTTAAAACAGTTCAACTGCCCCTTATTATTTATTTTGAGGACTAACGTTTATCCATAATCAGAAAGGGAAAACAAAAGTAATCATAATGATGCCATGGAACTAATTTTGCAAATAACACCATCCATTTGCGTGGCTATCCTCCACTGTTGGCAATCCATTTTATCTTCCAGAATATTTGGATATTCACTATCTTCACCGAGCAATATATTCACCCTTAGAAAAAATTTGTTGAAGTTTAGATAATGAATTTTATTTTCTTCAGTTGTTGGTGTCAGATGAAGAACCCATAGTGTTCCACTGTCGATGATCCTATGCAAAGCTTGTGAATTATCTTTATTCACCTTTGCTTCTTAGAGATCATGATGTTATCTGCTTTTCTCTGGTTTTTTTTCGATATTATGCAATTTTAATCTTAAAGATCATTATGGTAATGGGACAATCTATACTGTGTTGAGGAGTTTCTTGATCAACTTATGTTCTCAAACACTTCTCGATTACTTTTTGGGCTAACTGAATAACTATTACTGAGATAGGTGTGAATACTTATGCAACTAGGATTCGATATCTATTTGATACATAAGAACCCCTTCAATTTTTTGAGGATGCATGGAGAATTGGAGTTCAGCTTGGTGGCATACTTCAAGTTAACATGACGTGATTATTCTTTTATCTTGTGACTACAGCTCTCCGTGTTTAAATAACTAACAAAAGGATATACTTCCAAGAATCATAGTCAACTACATGTATGATGCGTACAACCATTTGGCAGAATTTTTTCTGCAACTGTCAAGCAAAGGCACAGATCACTACTGAATGATCCTGCATTGATTTTACATATTAATATGTTAAACCACATGCATTTCAGAAAGTGATGGTGCAAAATAAGAAGCTCATTGTACACTGTTGATATCATCAGATTGGTAGAAGGGATTATGGGCAATTTGCATTGTACTTTACCTCTAATTCAAGGAGAAAAAATGGCTTAGATAGTTATCTAAAACGTTCTGGTTTCATCAGAATCTAAAACTTTCTGGTTTCATATTTTAATTCTGAATGTAATAAATATTTTCAAGTTCTCGAGAGCGGAAATCATGTTATGACTTCAAAAGTTTCACTTTATCTAATTCCTTGCTTTTCTTCAATCAGGCTGCAGAGATTGAAGAATTAAAAGAGAAGGTTGCAACACTAACGGATTCAAAAGAACAGTTAGAAATGCGGAACCAAAAACTTGCTGAGGAAAGTTCTTATGCAAAAGGTCTAGCGTCTGCAGCTGCTGTTGAGCTAAAGGCTTTATCAGAAGAAGTTGCCAAGCTGATGAATCATAATGAGAGATTAAATTCTGAGCTGGTAGCACTTAAAAACTCACCCTCTCAACGCAGAGCTAGTAGTACTTTGCGGAATGGGCGGAGAGAGAATAACATAAAACGCCAAGACCAGGTGGCGTTAGCTTCAGATCTCAAGAGAGAGTTGGCTTTGAGTCGAGAAAGGGAACTCCAATATGAGTCTGCTCTTGCTGAGAAGGATCAGAAAGAAGCTGATCTTCAGAGGAAGGTTGAAGAATCCAAGCAAAGAGAAGCATATCTGGAAAATGAACTGGCTAATATGTGGGTACTTGTAGCGAAGTTGAAAAAATCCCACGGGCCTGATACAGATAAATCTGACTCAGCAAGAGAAAGTCCGAAAGTTGATAGTTAGTGTGAATTTATCCAAGATGGTCTATGGGTCAGTGGTGACAAATGGCCTTCTTTTTTCATGTATACCTTACAATAGAGTAGTGTCTGTAAAAAGAGTCGTGCATTAATAGTTGGGGATGTTTGTGTATCTTGGAATGGTGTTGAAAGACAAGTGTAACAACCCACTCTTGATTAACGTGGGTCATCTTGTGAATGTTTGTTCAATTTAATTGACAACAATTCAAAAGTTTTCAATAATGAGCTGACATAGAATTGTAACAGGAAATCAATACACGTGTTGAAACATTAAGCACCGGCCACGGGGGAACTAGTCTGCCGGATGTGAGAGCACCTGGCATCGAAGAGGTCCTGTCTAGTCTCTTACTCCCATGTGTAAAATGGATGACACTTTCTAAGATCTTTTCACCACCAGTATGTGTTAATTAAATCTTTTGACCACTACTTAGCCAACAGCCCTAAATTAAAGGAAATAAGTTCTCTAAATTCTGTAACTTTGAAGTAGCATAATTGTTGAGTGTCTAGTCTTATTTTAAGACTTTTGGTAATAGTAGATGACTTTATGGTTCACGAGAATAATGACCTAGTGAATACAAGATGGAAAAATCTTTTTTGGACAGATACGTGGCCGTGTAAAGTAGCATTGCACGTATGTGTCTTGACTTACATGGCCATGTAGATCAATTGTGTAAACGTGTGAAGAAAGTGTGAAGAGGTGAAGACATACACGGTCTTGTACACGCCTATCTACAAGCTCGTGTGAAGATACATGACTGTTGTGGAGACCGTGTAACTCTTTGTAACCGAAGTTGTGTTGGAAGATATACGACCCAGTTGCAAACATACCGTACAAGTGACTGTGTATCCTTCAACACGGCCTCAGTTGGAAACTTATACGAGCTGTGTAAGTGACTATGTACAATGTTGGAAAACTTATTTCGTGATATAAAAAAGAAAAAGACGTAGGTTTTTACAGAGAGTGTGGTCATATAAGTGACCATGTATCTTCTAACACCGCCTCAATCACAAGCATACAGGGGCCTTGTAAGTGACTATGTACGTTGTTGAAAAGCTTATTTTGTGATATAAAAGAGAAAAAGATGTAGGTTTTTGTAGAAAGTGTAGTCACAACGTCCAAAAGTGAGGAATAACAGAGAGAAAACAAATAGTGTTATATTCTAATCCTTGTTTGATTAGTTTTAGGATTGGTTTAAGAGATTGTTGATTAAAAAAATCATGTATTCTTTTTGGACAGTAGTAAAGAAGGACAGTATTCAAGATCTCATCTAAAACTTACAGCTTCCTTATTAAGTTTAGTGGATTTACTTGTCAGTTGTCCTGTGAACTTTCCCTCTACATTGGAGGGGTTTTCACATAAATCTTAGTTTTTATTTTATCTTTAAGTTTCATATTCTCACATTCTTTGTTGCTGTAAGTTGAAGAGTTTCGTCTTGTCGTTGATATTTGATTGATCTTTTAGAGAGTTATTAATGTCTCCCTACAAGTAGTATTAGAGCTATCGTAATGGAAGGTGGAAATAACTCTATGGTCAAGTTAACATCATAAAATTACTCGATTTGGAGGCCTATGATGGAGGACCTTCTATATTGTAAAGATCTTTTTGAACCCAATGATGTTCCTTCAAAACCTGAAAAGACGTCAGACAAAGAATAGGAAAAGATGAAGCAGAAAGCTTTGGGCATTATTAGACAATGAATTAATATTAGCATATTCAACCATGTGTCTCAAGAATCAGATCCTTTTTAGCTATGGAAGAAGCTACAAGGTTTGTATGAAAAGAAGACAGCTTATAACAAGATCTCTCTGATTAAAAGGCTTGTGAACTTGAAGTTGAACGCTGGGAAATCAGCGTCAGGGCATTTAAATGATTTCTAGGACATAATCAACAAACTTACTAAAATGAAGATCATTCTAGATGATGAGCTTTAAGCTTTGTTCCTGTTGAGTTCATTACCAGATAGTTGGGAAATGCTAGTGGTAACGATTAGCAACTTAACTCCTAAAGGTATGCTATATTTGAATCTAATCAAAGAGAGTATGTTTAATGAAGAAATTAGTGTAAGGAGATTGGAGCTGACGACATGCAAGCTTTTGTGATAGAAAGCAGAGGAAGGAATAAGAGTTAGGGTCCTACAGGTCGTGGCAAGTCTAAGAACCATCCAAAGTTTAGAAGTGACAAAGATGTGAAGACATGCCACTATTGTGATAAGCTAAGACACATTAAGAGGTTTTGCTATAAAAGGAAGAGGGACTAAAAAAAGCAAGATCATTAGAATGATGGCGACGATTAAAATACAACAATAACAACTTTAAGCATGGATAATAAGGTGTTCCTATTTTTTGCAACTAGTGATTGCTTCTATGTTAGCAATTTTGGTTATGAATGGTTAATTGACACAAAAACATCTTATCATTGTGTTCTAAATGTGGAGTACTTCTTATATTACAAGTGTGGAGATTTTTTATTGGCCCCCGAAATTTTTCCGTTGAATTAAGCATGATAGTTTATGGAATAAGCATGAAATTTGAATTTTTGCCTTATAATGAATTATGATGTCATGATAGAATTATTATTGGAGTTTAATTATTTATTCCAATGTTAGTAGGATTTTATTACATTGGTAAATTAAAT
>JANQAP020000107.1:1049187-1064752 GCA_026874005.2 Erythroxylum coriaceum
TCTTGATAACCGCTTCTAGGTAACCGTCATTTAGTTGAGTTCTGTAACTAACTCTGACTAAATAACTGTTCTGATGTGCTTTTGTATCTTTGTGGTATCGTCTATGTCTTCTTTGCTTCTGTGTTGCCTTTATGACTGCGTCTATATTGATTTTGCGTCTGCGTCTGTGTCTGTATAAACTTTGCGTTTGCGTCTGCGTCTGTGTCTATATAAACTTTGCGTCTGCGTCTGCGTCTGCGTCTGTGTCTGTGTCTATATAGTCTTTGCGTCTGCGTCTACGTCTGTGTCTACGTCTGTGTCTATATAATCTTTGCGTCTACGTCTGCGTCTGTGTCTATATAGTCTTTGCGTCTGCGTCTGCGTCTGTGTCTATATAGTCTTTGCGTCTGCATCTGCGTCTGCGTCTGTGTCTATATAAATTTTGCGTCTGTGCCTGCGTCTATATAAACTTTGTGTCTGCACACTTAACACACTTGTCAAAGACATTCTTTTGTTTCTAACATTATTATTATTTGATTGTCATCAAAATTAGTCATCGTAAAGTCCTCTTGACTTAACACACTACTATAGTAGTAGTTTAGTTATTTTATTTTGACTAGCATTACGACACGCTGTCATCATTTTATTAACTTCATCCTTTGTAATATGTCAGCAACATATAAAATTACGAGACCTCTCTGACAAGCTATGGTCGCCTAAAAAGATGTTATCATCTACGTCTTCATTAAAAAGGTAAATTTCACATTTAAATTGGAATCAATTTTTAAAACTAGATTTGTGATTTAAATGATGTTATGGGCCTAAATAAAATTTAAATATTGATAATTCCATTGTAGTTTAATTAAATTTAATGAATTTATATAATTTATCTTTTTACCTATTATTTTTATCACAATTATTTTAATCTAAGAATTAAATTTCAAAAATTAAAAATTATGAATTTAATCAAAAATTGAAAATTCAAATTTAATTTTTATAAAAATTTAACTCCTCTTCTTAACTATTTTAATATATAAATAAATATTAATTATTTAAATTTGTTAGAATTATATAATTATGTATATTGAATTTTATTTTGTTTTATTTTGCTTTAAAAAGGAATTTATAATTATTTTTATGTGATAAATAATTAACAATTTTTAATTTTACTTGATTTCATTTATTAAAACATAAACTAATTGCATAGAGTTAGACTTATGGTCTAGATTTAAATTAAAAATTTTTATAATAAGTTAAATTTGAATTTAAAAATTAGGTCAAATATGAATCTTAAAATTTTAGAAGAAATTTGTGATGGATTTTGGTTGATCGTAATCTAGCTCAGCCCGTCCACGGGCCTTGTCACGATTTGTCTGAGTGGTCCCTGCTCGCTGCTGCAATTATAAACGGTGGATGTACATGTCCGATTGATCAAATAGTAAGATTCTGTTCTTTTATCATTTTACCGAAGTCTTAATCTCTTCTTTTAATTAGTCGTTTGGTTCTGCGATAGGGTCTCCGAGGTAACGTCTACTAACTCCTCTATCTAATCTCTTTTATCTTTCCTGCTGTGTCTTTTCATCTTCTATGCATAGCCTACACGTAAAGAACTTGTCTAAATGGAGCTTCAAAAGTTTCTTAAATTTTGTCGTTAGGAGCCTGTCATTCACTTTTCTGATTGATTTATGTTTTGTTTCGTTGGAAAGTGTGGAAAGGAAAAATAACGGGAACTTTTTCAAATCTTGGTAGCTATTTTTCATCTGGTTTCCTGTTAAAATGTGGAGTAATTTACTTGATAATGAAAAACTATGTTATGTAGCTCTGTTTGAAACACTTGTTTCAAAATATTTTATTATTTAGACCTCTGGACTCCAATATCTTTGAGACTTCTACCCTACATGTTTGCATAAGATAATACAAGAGGTTTCCCGGATAAAAATATTCCCTCCAATGAGTTCGGTTTTGGGTTCTGGTGCCAGTGTCTGCTCCTGTTTTGAGCTGCACTATTAGCATTTTTTGTGATAATGGTGTTTATTTTTTTATGATGCCTGATATAAACGTTGAACAGATGTTTATGTGATTTGGGTTTATTGATGGTTGGTTTGGCTTTCGAGTCAGTTACTGGGTCATGTTACCCTGATGCAGGAATTGGTGTCTTGTACTATACACCCCATTGTAGTTTGCTCATCTCATATGTTGAGAGTCTCAAGTATGTGATCAGTTGCAGTTTCCAAGTTAAAGCTGACAGTTGAATATATAATTGAAGCAGGTTTTGAATGCATATGTAGAAGCTTGTGTTAACTGGGTCTTATGACTATGTTTAACTGATAGGAGAGTTTGACTTCTTGCACACCGAGTTGTACAAACTTGGTGGACTTTGATATGGTCATTAACTCTGTTAGCTTCACCTTCCAAGTTACTTCTAGCTCATGTCTCCATTACTCTGGTTAAGCACTGATTGGAGTCTAATTTTCTTTACATGTTCTTTTTATATTTCAGGTAGCGGGATAAAAGGGACATATGGAATATGGAGTTATTATGGTGTATTGACAAGAAGCCTTGCATTACCTCAGCATTAACAATTTTTGCTTGACTCCTTCAACTTTAGTTAACCTCTGGGAATTGCCCAACTTGTACCCTACAAAAGGTAGGACAAGTTTATTCGATGAATTCCCTATTATTGTCCTCACCTCTGTTCATTAAATTGCATCCAAGTTATTCCTCCACTGGTCATCCGTTACATCCTTTACATATTTCCACTAGTTGTCACAACATCTCTCGTTCTAGCTGCATGCCTTTTCTTCAACTCTCAGCCCCCAATAAAAAACATTTTCCCTTGCTCACTAGTCACTTTTGTACTGAAGCTACATTCCCATCGAGTGAAGGATCAATATCTATAATTGATTTTCAAGAATTGGTTGAAAAAGATTGGTCCTTTCTTGATTTGGATGAGTTAAATTCCAATGAGGCGCATATCGAACACATTGGCCGCATTATATCTGCAGGAGGAATTCAAGATGATTCAAGGGTTTTGGTTTCAATTGGATCAGAAAAATTTGTAGATCACTTGGTTAAGACTTCATCTTACAATTTCTTGCTTGTTGTTCATGATTCACTTTTTCAATTAGCTGTTATCAAGGAAAAGTATGACGAGGTCAAATGTTGGCAAGGGGAGCTGATAAGTGTACCAAAAAAGTGGGCACCTTTAGATGTTGTGTTTCTCTATTTCCTACCAGCTTTGTCATTTACGCTTGACCAGGTTTTTGCAGCACTTGCAAAATGTTGTTCACCAGGTAATTGTGAATGCAATGAGTTTATCTTTTTTTTCACTTGAACCAGTTAAACACAAACATCAAATTCCATTTCAGTGTTTTGACTAAAAATGCATATGCAACAATTTAATGCTGTTAGAACTTCATTAACTAATTAATCGTATCAGTCATCTTAAATTGGTGGTCATCAGAGAATTCGAATCCCTGTTTGAGCTTCTGACCTCTGAGCAATGATTATTAGGTGCAAGAGTGGTTATTAGTCATCCCCTGGGAAGAGAAGTATTGGAACAGCAGAAGAAACAGTACCCAGATGCTGTGATTGCTGACTTGCCTGACAGAGTAACCTTGCAGAAGGTTGCAGCAAATCATACGTTTGAGATGACCGAGTATGCAGACGAGCCAGGAATTTTTCTTGCTGTTTTACGGTTTTGTGAGGTTGAAAACTTTCAGCAGAGCATTTCTGTAAAGGGTGGTGCCCAGATGCCTTGAAAGTACGAGGTTGAAACAAAAACTTCTTAAAAAATCTGGAACTGCTGAACCTTATGTATGTTAGAATCTCTTTTTGGTGGAGCGGATGTGAGCATTATCTGTTCTTCATCTTATTCCTTTTCACATTTCTTGGCCCTTGAAGAAATGCTCTTCACTGATCCATTCCCTGCAGATATTAGGTTAGTTGCGCTTTTTTTCATTATGCTTATGGGTTATTAACACTGCATTTGAGATTTGAAAGGGAACAGATTTTATGGAACAATGGAGTTGGCTTATGTAGCCAAGACTTTTCCAGGCATCTATATGGTTTGGTGGTCGATTAACCCTCTAGTTATACGTCTGTTCAGGAAATGTTGTACAAGAGCAACGAAGTCTGCAATCTGTATCAATATTTTAAGTTTGGTGGCCCACTGACTCTTAGTAGGGCTGGGGTAGCCAGATTTCCCTTGGCTATCTGCACGCCTAAGCAATTTTTGGAACTGCTCGGTAAAGCTACAGAATTTGGTTCTTTAGATGTACAAAAAAAACTGTGTTATCCTATGTAGAAAATGAGCTAATTTATCCACAATTTGAATCATATTATCACCATGAACTAATCTATCGGGAAATGATCTGCAACAGTCCTTATAACTTCGTCATGTGTTACCGAAATACAAGATCAACTTATCACAGGACTCGTAGGAGGGCATGACGAAGATCTATTCTTGCTTAACTAAACCCCTCCAGGCTCTTTTCTACCTGTTCAAACAAATATTTTAGTGAATCTGTGCCAAGACTTGCAGTTAGCTATTGAAAACAAAAAACAGGACTGGTGGCAAAGATGACCGAAATTTGCTGTGCCTTGGTCGTTGCAGTTGCAGGTATGTGCTGCAGCAGGTTTGTTGCCCTTAATATGGCTTGAAGAGTAGTAATAGCATTACGGCCTAGTAGTACTGGGATTCTTTAAAGGCATCTACATTTCATTAATTCAAACCGCTACTGTAGCTTAGATAAAAAAGGAAAAAGTGTATCTTTAATTTTGATATGTTCGTTGGAATATGGGTTAGATTTTATAATTTTGGAGCACTCAAATTTAATTTGATATGTTCAATTTAAACATTTAAATGACGGAATAATCTAAATTAAATGTTTTAAAAAATGTTTAAAATTTTAAAACTTTAAATCTCACTTATATTTTAATGAAAATGTTAGAGTTAAAAGTGCATTAAATTTGTTTTCTATCTTAATTCAATTATTTTGCATATTTTTAATCAAAGTGCTGAATATTTGTCATTTGTTAGCGCCCAAATTAGTTACCGACTTTTCTTTTTCTAATGCACTGGGAATTGTCAATTTCAATTGTTTATATGTTTTTGTAAGTGTTTAATATTTTTCTTTTGCTAGTACTTAAATTAACACTAATATGGCATAAATTTATTATTTTTAAAATGTTCATATGCATCCCACTACAATTGGACGAAACTGTCAATACCAGTGTGACTAATAACTGACAAAAATAAGACTTTAACAAGCAGTCTGTCCCTTTAAAATTTAAATTAAACATTTTGCAATAGTTAAATTTTAATTTGAACGTTCTAAAATATTAAATTTTGATATTTAATTTGATGAAAAGATTAAAATTAAAAATACACAAATGATCATCAGTTTCAATATACTCGTGAAAGAAAAATCATACCATTAATATGAAAAGCTGATCGATACAGAAAACCTCAAGCATTATACCACACCCAAATCGCTCTCTACATTTAAAAATGACACAAATTGGATATCAATCAAACTAACTGTAGCTAAAATTGGACTTTCTCAGAGGAAGATTATTGAGTGCTGGCTTACGAAGTCTTCAAACTCCAAATACCATACAAGAAGATAGGGACTGAACTCCCAAATAGCCACCTTGCTACTTCTTAATTGACATATTCAGAAAAATGAAAACCTCAAGCCGTTACTTGCTGCAAACAAGTTATACTCTTCCATAGTGTTTTCTTTCTTATTGAAAACAGAATCATTTTCAATTTCATCTGCCATTATTTTTGAAGATAATTCTCCATTTCCTGCTTTTGATGGCACACAATCTTGTTTATTTCCTGTTGAAAGAGCTACAGGACCACCAAAATGGAACAAAGAAAATCCAGAGTCGCCATTACGCAACTTGGCAATGTTATCAATTTTCATACCTTCACCAGCTTGCACTTCTGGACGATGTTGGGCAGCTGAAGGTATTCTCTCTCCGGTAGCTTCAGTTATTATTGTCTGCCCTTTATGTGCATGTTTATGCTCCTCTGAGCTCAAGCCATTGGCTTTGGAAAGTGGCTTGTAGGCTTGAACTGGACCAGGAGTAAACACGGGACTTGCCAAATGCTGCACCGGGCTGTATTGCATACATAAGCTTGAGTTTCCGTTCAAATCATAACCAAGAGAGCCGGCATACAAGTATTGGTTTGGGTGAGGAAAGGGCATTAAACCATGAGCTGGAGTTGCTGGCCAAGAAACTGGATTTTGGTGATAGTAACCAAATGCTGAAGGGGCTTGAAACAATGGAAATTGTATGCTTTGATTATGCACAGGTGAGAAAACGCCTTGATGTTGTGAACCAACACTGACAGTTAGTATTCCATTATCAGGGCTTGGACAACTTTTCAAATGCAGATTTCTCTGAGCAGTTCGTCCAGGACCATCTAGTGAAGACCCAGATAGTTTCATGTTTCCTAAGGCCTCACCTCCATTTGTACTCACTTTATTCTCCATCACTGCTTCATGATTAAGAAGACCATTATGATACCCAGAATTCATTCTCTTTCCATATTCTAGTTCATCATGAGTGGAGAAACCATTATGAATATACATAGTGTCTCTTCCTTCTGATTGTTGGCTGGCATCTTCTGAATCTGAAGTGGATGAAGACTCCAGAATTCCATGGTTTGAAGAGGCTGGATTGCTGTCACCTTCACTGGCGGACGATGAGCAGTTGTCAGAAATTGAAGTGCTACCTTCAGGAGTTGCACCTAAATCTGAGCTTTTAGCCACACAGGAGCTCACTTCCTCACAAGAAGCATCTCTTGAAAAACAAGGATCATTCACTTCTGCTTGGTCTCCACTCTGGCTGCCTTCTTCAGCTTCAAAGCTGGAGATCCCCAATTCCTTTTGCCTACTATGTCTCTGATCAATTGCACAGGAGTTTTCTGTGACCACAATTGAACATGTATCACCATATGACTTGGTAAGCTTGCTATTAGATTCCACTCCTGCAGTCTTTACAGGAGATGATCTCAAAGTAATGTCAGTATCTGAGTTGCTCCTAGGATACTTCTTTTGCGATTCCATAGGTTCCCAAACCTTCCTCGAATGAGGTATATCCCTACCGGAGGAATTGTTGCCCCCAGGGCATCTGTTTTTGGGTCTTCCGCAACCATCACGGATGCTATCTATTTGATTATACTTGTGTGCACGATAAAATTGCTTGGATGCATCTAATGCAGACTCAGACTTCCCCACAGATTTGCGCTCTCGGCCAACTCTAACGGTAGAAACACATGGTTCAACCTTTGATCTACTATCGTTACTTTGGTGAAAGCAGCATGCATGGAAATCAAATCTTTCATTCATCCTGTTATTAGAACAATGAAATTTCTCACAGAACCTAAGCCCACAACTTCGACTAATGCATTTAGGTCCATTTATTCTTAATTGACTACTTGTTCCATCGATGCCTCTTGAAGTAGTTTCCACATTTTCACTTTGAAGTCTTGAATCAGACTTGTTAACAGCAGCCCCACTTTCTAAACCTACTCCAAGTCTGCGTCTATCAGACCATTTTAGTGATTGATCAAACTGAAAATCTTTCCGAAATTTCAATCTCCGACGAGAAAATTTTGACTGTTCAATCATAAAAGTGCTAGTCCCATCTTTCAAATTTCTAAACTCCCCATAAGGGCTCTCTAAGGATTCATTTTGCATGGAGGAGGTGTAATGTTCACTTGACAAAAGTTGTACCTGAATATCAGGCGATCTGGGCCTTGACAAATATGTATCACCTGTTTCACTTGTGGAGTCCCTACAATCAATGGCATTACTAGGTTCTTCATCAACACTTGGCGACTCATCCTTCAAAACATCAGGAAGAACAGAAATAACATCTGATTCAGGCAACTTCTTTTCTTTATCCCTTTCTTTGCCTTTTAATCTCTCCTTTCTTCTAAGCTTTTTCTCTCTTTCTTTTGTTCTTCTCCTCTCCTTGCGCTCTTCTTCTTCACGCTTTTCCTTCTCCTCTTCCTCAAGAAGTTTCATCTGAGGGAAACATGATGCTAAGCATTAAAGTACTATGAATCCAATTTTATAATTGAGATGCCCAGATCAAAAAAAAAAGACCTGTTTTTCCAAGGTAATAATTTCTTTGCATGCAACATGAACTCGTTCTTCCAGCAGTTTTAGAGCAAGACAAACAAAGATGCTGTGAGCATTTTGACGTGCAGTTCCTTCTCTAAATGCCTTCTCAACCTGCAAATACACACAATCTGTTGAGCATGCCAAATTCAAACACAACAGCTACAAACTGTCTTCTCATGCACATAGAATTTTGATAATGGCTATCTTCACACTCAATTGGCTGCTACGTCTACAAAATATACTTACTGTTGCATAGATAAAGTACAATGACCTCCCCTCCCAATCAAACAGTTGATCCTACATTTTCCGACTATAAGAACACATGATGGTCCATCTACCAGAAAAAGGACAAAACTATGCAAAATTTAGACATTAAAAATCCATGTGTGTTAATAAATTCCATGTTGAGAAGTGGGTCCAAAAAGCTAGCAATCTTTCACCTAACAATCAGATAGGATAGCAAGCACATTGCAACAATATAGACATGCCTGTTCCTTGAAAATAACAGTTGCAGCATCCAGAAGAAATTCACGAGCAAGTTCAGGACTCTTCGCATGTTTTTGGGGACGGGAGCACTCTCCATCTAGCTCATTTCCATCCTTGTCCATGGAATCATCATCCTAGAAGTGTACAACAATTTACAATAAATTTTAAGAGTCCAAATATGGCTCTAAACAGCCCAGTGAAAACATAAAAGGAAAAAGAATAGGAATTAGGTAAGGCCCACAGAATCAAAATTACCTCTTCTTCCTCAGCTTCTTCAGCATGCTCGAAAAACCTTCTGATACTTTCCCCTTCAGTGATAGTAACAAAACCATCACCTACCAGTAGCCTGCAATGCACACATTGTTGACCCTTTAATGAATGAGCTTTTACAGAATACTCATTACACCGGCCATCTAATTTCCAAGCCCTGAGGGTGATATGACACGAAGTCAAACCAGTAAGATCCAGGCCACTGACTTGGACGTTTCCATTTGTGCCTACATTTTCAAATTCTAGGATGTCAGTTTTTCCCTCCCCACTTCCAATTGCCCATTCAAAATGATGGTATGCTCCATCAGCGTCGGCAAAAGCTTGACGCCAATCAGCTTGTACAGAATCATCTGACACCTGGTAAAATAGTGGAGAAAATTTGTCATGCAAGTCCACTTCAAAGCTTATATCAAGACGTAACATTTGTTTCATTAAAGAAGATAAAATGTCACTTGTTGTTGATAATCTTTAACTCATCTCAGGAAGTAACATTTATTGCACTAAAGAATGACCTCATATTGGAATCTAGTATCGGCAACACAAAACCAGTTCGTGCAGCGAGTTTCTCGCCGCATGCGTTTCAGCTCCTTTAGCTCCTTGAACTCACGTATGACATTCCTTCTACAATCTCTGCAAAATCTCTTGCTGTCAAACCTGTGGAGTAAATTTTTTTAATTAAAAAGAATCACTTAATAACATCAAACATGCAGAATTAGAACCCTAAGGATAACAGTAAGAACAGGAAAACTAGAACCAGATAACAAATCTTTTAAAACTCTCCATAATTTTGTGATGTACAACTAACAAATAATTTCCTGATGATCAAAGGAATGAAAGATAAAGATGTAATATTGTCCACATCAAATCTAGGATTCTGACTTAAGCTAGATTCATATATAAAATCCAAAAATCATTAACAAGTCCAAAGTCACAGAAATTGCATGTCACAGAAACGGAATTGGATTAAGCAATTTGAACTGAAATCTTCAACAAAAGAGCATGCCTAATGTAAAGCCTAATATGCAAAGTATGGTGATCTCATACTCACAAAAAACAATGGAAAAAATTAATTTCATTCACTTAAATATTAAAGACCCCCAACATCACTCTCTTTTTATAGAATGTTTGTCCTTGTCAGGGAAACTACTCATATCCAGAAACATTTCTTGTAAATCCAGCATCATCTTATCCTTGTTAGAGTGCCTTCACATCAAACTATATTTCTCGACAAAATGAACCAATATTTTTGGCTTTGACAGATTGCACATGTTGCCGATGATTGAAAAGTCATTTCTTGAGCAAGTATTGCTCTAATCCAGAAAAAAGTTAACACTCTACAACCTTAAACATATGACTATAATCATGATTATAACAATAATTACAGAAACCAACAGAAAATATCGGCAACTTGATGAGCGAACAACAAGAACACATCTTTCCATTACTTCCAAAATATGAATACAATAATTTAGCTTTTTCCCAATCGTTTCTTCCTTCTGTCATCAAACATCTTCTCAAATCAAGGCCTCTCCCAAATATCACCTGAAAATCTAAGAAGCCTAAAACCAACCTAGTTTGTGCTGAACATACAGGTCTTGGTGAAAGAAAAAAAAAACCAACTCATAAACACATTATAGTGGGATGGGACAAGCCCCGTATCTCCACTATCATCAAATCAATCCCTCAAAGTACGAAATCATCTTCCCCTACTCTTCCTCTTAATTGTGGAAATTGTAGCTGCAACAAAGTTGATTCACAGGATGATTTCTAAGGATGTATTAGACCACCTAGGAACCATGACTAGCCATAAATATAAAAGTTACAAACTCAAGTAGACCAAGGAAATTGTTTTTCATTACAAGCATTTGATTACTGAGAAAACATATATGAGTAGTAGAAATGAGGTGGTTTTTCACAATATAAAGGTCAAACTGTCAATCCTAGTACACATGAACCCGTACTCTTTTTAAGTATGAGGCAGGTAATCATTTATGTCCTAATTCCAGCCATCCAATTATTTTCTTACTAACAACATACATCACAAACAAGCCAATCTTTGAAGAAGCAAGCTAAAAACGTCTTCCTATTCTATGTCAAATATATCAGAACAATTGGTTTTGTTTTTTTTTTTGGGAGATTATGTTAAAACCAAACTGCAAGAAAAGCATTTGTTCAACTTCCATTAAATTCTAGTACTTGGCTTTATAAACAAAAAGCAATTCACTGACCACACACCTATACATGAGCCTCTCAATGAAATCTTCTTCCTTCATCCTTAATAAGGAAAGTCGCGTCTCTTCTCCAAGTGCAGACCAGAAGTCCACCAATGTGTCACAAGATAGTCTGGCAGTGTGCAATGCGCATGTTTCTCTTGTTCCATGCCCTCTACCATAACTTGCCATCCCTTGGCTTATCCATCCCCTACCTCCACCACCACAAGCATCAGGATAGAGTAACTCCCTTTCCCGTTCTCTTGCACGTGCACTGTCAAATACCTAATTTCAAGTGGAACATCAACCACTAAAGCAAAAGAAAAAAAAAAGAAGGAATGACAATATAAACAATAATATTAAATGAGACTCACATTCTGGAGTCCCTTAAGGGATTTGGAATACAAATAGCAGTTCAATAGTGTTAAGGATCCATCGCGTGTGGTGGTTAGACCTCCCCAAGGATGGATAGATGGATCATGTATCTCATCTTGATGTCCATTATCAGTATTAAATTCACCATCACTCTGATTTTTTGAGTCTCCTAGTCTGCTGCAAGGAAGGACCCCACCACCCTCCTGCTGCAAAGACTTGCCATACATAACAATTTGCAAAAATCCTTCAAGCAACAGGCCGTTACATCTTGAGCAGTACATGTTTTTACGAGCTTGTTCAAATAAGGCGTGCTTGTCAATCCGCAGAAGCTTATGCCGTGCTTGTGGTGATAACTCACACCAGAACTGTGCCACAGTTGTAGAAACTTCATACAGTTACAACTTCAGAACTTTGAAAATTTTTAGTCAACTTAGAATTAAAATGCAAAACATAAAGTTAGTTGTTTTATTTATTATCCCATCCAATTTGGTACTTATTAGAATAGACAAAATGGATTCCCTGTCTCTTTGTCTCTCAAAGAAAGGTGAAACTCCTAGGAACAGAAGTTATCAAACTAATTCTTTAATTTCCATATGCAGCGACCTGGTATATCAGGTTTGCCTCAGAAGATTTCCCATGAAAAGAATCTCAAATCTACACATAATTCCAAATGTTCCGATCAACCATAATGTGAGTGTAGTGAAAAATTAAAAGATACAACTGCCATTACATTAGCAGCCCTCGTTAGAGAGACTCATAGTTTAAAATCAGTTATTCAGTCCCATTCCCAAAAAATGATGAGACCAAACGCCCAGAATGTTGGAAATCATCCCATAAGTTAGCCCACAAAGCCTCCCATTTTCGAGGGCTGAGTTCAATATCAATTACCACAAAGAGTCATCATTCACCAAAATGAAAATTGCCACACTACAACCAATCTTACTAAACTGCCACCAAAGTTCAATCGGACAAAGAAGTGATGAACAGAAAAGGTGAACACAAATAATAAGGTGAACTGGATCTACAAATAAACCCCAAAAGAAAAATTAAACATCAAACCCATCAATCAAAGACTAACTGAAAAAGGTATGACTGCAAGATCCAATTGAAAACCAGATTATCATCCAATGAAAGAGACAAAATGATCCAATTCAATCCAGGAATAGAAAGCCCAGAAAACAATTCAACCAAAAAAAAAAAAGATATAACAGGAACGCAATCACGTACCTTTTGTAGCTGATTATAGCTAACATCATCGCGGTGCTTTGACCAGAATCCATTTGCAGAAATCGAGTAAACTCCAGATGACCCATTACTGAATTGCTCATTTCTCTGCGCTAATCCTGGCATGGTCTCTTTCTATTTTCTCCTAATTTCTATTCAATCAATTATTTATTATTATTCTATCAAAATCATAAAACAGTCTTAACAAATTCATTAATCAAATATTCCGAATTGGAACGCCCAACGAATCCCAAGAAAACAAACCAAACGAATCAATCAAATTGCATCGAATCAGACAATAAGCAAACTACGGGACTCAAATAACAAGATTCATTCTTTTTCAAAAAAAAAGAAACGAGTGAAGACATGCTCTTTCCCTACTTGGATCGATGTGGAGGGATTCAGATTGCAAAGAGATCGATTTTAGAAGATAGATTGGGAAAGAAAATGGGGTTTTTGGTTTGATAAATAGATGAGATTTGGAGCTCTGCAGCTTCCTCATATATATGTGTGTGAGTGTGTATATATAGATATATGCTTGAATACATATATGTAATCAGGACAAGAGAAATATAGAGCGAAAAAAGAAAATCGATGAAGAATTGGAATGTAATAAAACTACTTATTAATCGACTTTCGGACACAAAATTACCACATTATAATATGTTTTTTTCCCTTATTATTGAGCCTTATTTTATTTGCGTATTATTTCTTCTCTACAAAACAAAATTATTTGTAATGCGGGATTAGAAAAAAAGAAATAATTAAAGTAATTTTAAATAATTAAAGTAATTTTAGTTATAAATTTACTTGAAATTATAAAGGCCCCGTTTGGTTATTAGCTGATTAGTCAAAAATAGCTGATTGATCCAAATCAATTGGTTAAATTTATAAAAAAGCTATTTGAGTTGTTTAGTTATTAGCTGGTTGTGTTAGCTTATTCAACCCAACCAACTGATTTTGAAGAAGCTCCTCCAGAGGAGCGTTTTCAGTTAATCAGCTAATAGTTTTTATGTTAATGTCGATCTTGCCCTATACCTATCCAGTGTCTTCGTAAGATTGGCACTGGCGGCCTAGCAGAAGAAATAACAAAAGTCTTCTTCTTCTTCTTCTTCGTCTTCTTCTTTCATTCTCTACAAAGAAGCAAAGTTCATTTTCATTAGCGAAAATGTCAGACGATGATCACCACTTTGAATCAAAGGCCGATGCTGGAGCCTCCGAGACCTATCCTCAGCAGGTCGTTACCATTTGCAAGAATGGCTACATCGTCATCAAAAATCATCCTTCCAAGGTACTCCTTACCAATCTCTATAGCTTTCGGATCATTTTGGTGTTTGTTAATGAATTCGTGTCTGGGGTTTTTGTTGTTTTTACGAGATCTCAATTGGGTTAAATTTGCTTTTGTCAATTGTTGAAGTAAAAGTTGAAATTGGTGTTGATTTGGCTTAATTTGTAATCTTTAATCGTTTGGTATTTGGAAAATTTCATCCTGATATCCTTTCTGTTTATTGAGAATTATTTTAAGAGGACTTTTTAGTCGTTTATTCTGCCATTGTTAATTATGTGTCTCGTTCTAGTTTGTTTCGTGAACAATTTTATGGTGGCTTTAGATGTTGACTGCAGAGTCAATTTTAGCTCCCTTTTTGTGTCAGTCTTACTTAATGAGTTTTACCAAGTTAAGATCCTAAAAGCTTTTGAGAACCTGACGCACGTGGGGAAAAGATTATAAAAGAATTCAGAGGTAACAGAGCGCGGGCAACTCTTTTAGAAAGTTCTATATGGAGGGTGCAATTCATGTTGATAGAAATTTACGTTTGCAGTGTAATCTGTTTGTCTATGCACATCCGATTTGCATATGTAGGGTGATCATTTGGGCGGATCACTTTAAGAAGTCATCTGGTTTCTTTTACTTAATCCTTTTTTGAGTAATACTTGCAATTCATAACCTTTTCTTCCACTTTTCTTCTGCATGAAATAGGTTGTTGAGGTGTCCACCTCAAAGATAGGCAAGCATGGACATGCTAAGTGCCACTTTGTAGGGATTGATATTTTTAATGGGAAAAAGCTTGAAGATATTATTCCTTCGTCCCACATTTGTGATGTAATTCTATTTTTTGCTTATCTCTCTTTTACATATATTTTTTTCTTGCAAAGCTCCCTTGGATTGCTATTCCTTTATTGATCCAATTCTTTTCAAGTTCCCCATGTTAATCATACTGATTATCAACTGATTGATATCTCTGAAGATAGATTTGTAAGTATTACTAGTTTTATGGCTTGTAATGAAGTTCATAGGAATTTTTTGGTGTATGTTGATTAATAGATTGTTGGCTTTCATAAACTCTTCAATTGAAAGAAACTCTAGGCCCCAACTATTACTCTCATTTATTCTGATGAGATGAATAAAGGTTTCTGCTATATTCAAAGTCGTTCATTCAACTTTATGGATACCTCTGAATCTAATTTGACATTTTACACTTTTAGGACCTATTGCTGGAAGCAAACAATTGGACTGCTTTCCTTGACTTCTGGGTGGAGTTATCTTATCCGATCGGACCTCCAAAAAGCCCCTCTGAAGTCAAAACCAAAATGGCAAATGAGCAGGGTCCAAGTGATCCACTTCATCTTTCAGTTTTACCCTTAGAGGTCGAATCAAAAATTGAATTCCAAGGATTGCAATATAGAGTGCAACCTCGGGTTGTCTCACTTAATTGGAACCTAATGCAATGGGTCTAAGCTAGCCTAAAGGTCATGAAATGCAACTAAACTGGTTAGGAAGGGGGTTTTGGTTCTTTTGAGAACTAACAAAATTAAACTAATTGAAAGGGAAGTGTGTAAAAAGATATTTTTGGATTTTTGGGAATAAGAAATCGAAAG